>JASEVX010000001.1:79295192-79434200 GCA_031761405.1 Serripes groenlandicus
GCCTTCACGTAATGGATAAATAGCCAACACGTAATGGATAAATAGCCTTAACGTAATGAGTAAATAAACATCACGTAATGGGCAAATAGCCTTCACGTAATGGGATAAATAGCAATTCACGTAATGGATAAATAACCTTAACGTAATGGATAAATAGCCTTCACGTAATGGATAAATAACCATCACTTAATGGGTAAATAACCTTCACGTAAAGGGTAAATAGCCTTCACGTAATGGGTAAATAGCCTTCACGTAATGGATAAATAGCCTTCACGTAACGGATAAATAACCTTCACATAATGGATAAAACAGCCTTCACGAAATGGATAAATAGCCATCACGTAATGGATAAACAACCTTAACGTAATGGGTAAATAAACATCACGTAATGGGCAAATAGCCTTCACGTAATGGATAAATAGCCTTAACGTAATGGATAAATAGCCTTCACGTAATGGATAAATAGCCTTCACGTAATGGATAAATAGCCATCACGTAATGGGTAAATAACCTTCAACGTAATGGGTAAATATCCTTCACGTAAGGGTAAGTAGCTTTCACGTAATTGATAAATAGCCTTCACGTAACGGATAAAATAACCTTCACGTAATGGGTAAATAGCCTTCACGTAATGGGTAAGTAGCATTCACGTAATTGATAAATAGCCCTTCACGTAACGGATAAATAACCTTCACATAATGGATAAACAGCCTTCACGTAATCGATAAACAGCCTTCACGTAATGGATAAATAGCCTTCACGTAATGGATAAATAGCCTCAACGTAATGGATAAATAACCTTCACGTAATGGTTAAATAACCTTCACGTAATGCGTAAATAACCATCACGTAATGGATAAATAGCCTTCACGTAATGGGTAAATAGCCTTCACGTAATGGGTAAATAACCATCACGTAATGCGTAAATAACCATCACGTAATGGGTAAATAACCTTCACGTAATGGATAAATAGCCTTCACGTAATGGGTAAATAACCTTCACGTAATGCGTAAATAACCATCACGTAATGGGTAAATAGCCTTCACGTAATGCGTAAATAGCCTTCACGTAATGGTAAATAACCATCACGTAATGGGTAAATAACCATCACTTAATGGATAAATAGCCTTCACGTAATGGGTAAATAACCTTCAACTAATGGGTAAATAGCCTTTACGTAATGGATAAATAGCCTTCACGTAATGGGTAAATAACCATCACCTAATGGATAAATAGCCTATACGTAATGGATAAATAACCATCACGTAATGCGTAAATAGCCTTCACGTAATGGATAAACAGCCCTCACGTAATGGGTAAATAGCCTTCACGTAATGGATAAATAACCATCACGTAATGGGTAAATAGCCTTCACGTAATGAGTAAATAGCATTCACGTAATGGATAAATAGCCTTCACGTAATGGGTAAATAACCTTCACGTAATGCGTAAATAACCATCACGTAATGGGTAAATAGCCTTCACGTAATGCGTAAATAGCCTTCACGTAATGGGTAAATAACCATCACGTAATGGGTAAATAACCATCACTTAATGGATAAATAGCCTTCACGTAATGGGTAAATAACCTTCAACTAATGGGTAAATAGCCTTTACGTAATGGATAAATAGCCTTCACGTAATGGGTAAATAACCATCACCTAATGGATAAATAGCCTATACGTAATGGATAAATAACCATCACGTAATGCGTAAATAGCCTTCACGTAATGGATAAACAGCCCTCACGTAATGGGTAAATAGCCTTCACGTAATGGATAAATAACCATCACGTAATGGGTAAATAGCCTTCACGTAATGGATAAACAGCCTTCACGTAATGGATAAATATCCATCATGTAATGGATAAACAGCCTTCACGTAATGGGTAAATAAACATGACGTAATGTGCAAATAGCCTTCACGTAATGTGTAAAATAACCATCACGTAATGGGTAAATAGCCTTCACGTAATTAATAAATAACCATGACGTAATGGGTGAATAACAATCACGTTAATTGGTAGATAACCATCGCGTATGGGTAAATAGCCTTCACCTAATGGGTAAATAACCATCACGTAATGGGCAACTAACCTTCACGTAATGGGTAATTAACCATCATGTAATGGGTAAATAGCCTTCACGTAATGGGTAAATAACCATCACGTAATGGGTAAATAGCCTTCACGTTATGGGTAAATAGCCTTCACGTAATGGGTAGATAACCATCACGTAATGGGTAAATAGCCTTCACGTAATGGGTAAATAGCCTTCACGTTATGGGTAAATAGCCTTCACGTAATGGGTAGATAACCATCACGTAATGCATAAATAGCTTTCACGTAATGGATAAATAACCATCACGTAATAGGTAAATAACCATCACGTTATGGGTAAATTACCTTCACGTAATGGGTAAATAGCCTTCACGTTATGGGTAAATAGCCTTCACGTAATGGGTAAATAACCTTCACGTAATGGGTAAATAACCATCACGTAATGGGCAAATGGCCTTCAGCTTATAGATATAGAACCTGTCATTTTTTTAAATCTTTCTCCCAGACTTACTCAAACATGCATTCAATTAATAAACCCACTGTTAAAGCTTGTGTTCTAATTAACAAAATATTTTAAATGAATTAATCAAACGTAAAAGCAGACGAGACACAGTAGTTGTTGTTTTTTTGTTTTATTTTGTTTCGTTTTCCTCCTTGAGTTCATATCAATTATGAATCACATCTCCTTTTATATAGTTTTTCATCAAAGCTTTTTTGAGCATGTTACATCGATCAAAAGAACAAAAACTTGTTATAATGTATTGGTTTTTTATTGTCTTTAATGTACACATAAGCATAAATCAAATAAAAAATGTCTTTAATGATGAGAATTTATGGAATGACATAAATTCTCCATTCATTCATTTACTTTCTAAATCATGATTATAGACATATGTCATGTTTTCTTTATACTTGTATGCAATGATTGTAGTCCGTGCACGATACTGATAGCAGTAGTAACACTAATAATAACACTTATACGATTACTTGTGGGGGCAAATAAGCTTAGTGGTAACTTCTGCCTCGTGGTCAAAAGGTCTCGGGTTAATACATAAGAATAGAATTGAGTTAATAGGAGATAGGAAAGCAAGTTATCCCCATATTGATTAGAAATTAGAAAGTGTGTATCTTTGTGAATTAGAAGGATAATTAAATGGCAATACAGGAACCCAACATGTGGGTATCGGTGACAAGTGAAAAGGGTCACAATACACCAAATTCGCCCCTTCTTTGCTTCCATGTGAATCAGCAAGCATTGACCTTCAATTGCGTTTTCCATGAAGAAGACCATATATCATTGGAAATAGATACCTCGTAGCTTTTAAATAATACACAGAAAACGGGGGTCATGTATTATGCAAGAAAGAACTCATCCCGCAAAGACGGTATCACAAACGAGCTAGGCCAAAACTGGTTTTCCACATACTCTACTTTCACTTTCACAAAATACCAACAATGATCAAATTAAACAGTTCCACTTCATCCTATGCATATTTACAAAGAATTTACACCCAAATATTCATTGCAGTCCGGGGAAGATGTTCAACCATTTCAGGGCATATTCAGGGGTTCTTTTAGGTGTGTGAAGTTAGCACGTAGGTCGAAGCTCGTAGGTCGACATTCAAATTTATACTAAGATAGTGTTGACCTGGCTCGTAGGTCGTAGGTCGACACTCAACTTTGTGTTCAGAAAGTGTTAACCTGGCACGTAGGTCGTAGGTCGACACTCAAATTTATGTTCAGTAAGTGTTGACCTGGCTCGTAGGTCGTAGGTCGACACTCAAATTTACAATAAGATAGTGTTGACCTGGTGCGTAGGTCGTAGGTCGACACTCAACTTTGTGTTCAGAAAGTGTTAACCTGGCACGTAGGTCGTAGGTCGACACTCAAAATTATGTTCAGAAAGTGTTGACATGGCGCGTAAGTCGTAGGTCGACACTTAAACTTATGTTTAGTTAGTGTTGACCTGGCGCGTAGGTCGTGGGTCAACACTCAAACCTATGTTCAGAAGGTGTTGTTGAACTTGCGCGTAGGTCTTAGGTCGACACTCAAATTTATGTACAAAAAGTGTTGACCTGGCGCGTAGGTCGTAAGTCGACACTCAAATTTACATTAAGATAGTGTTGACCTGATGCGTAGGTCGTAGGTCGACCCTCAAACTTATGTTCAGAAAGTGTTGACCTGGCGCGTAAGTCTTAGGTCGACACTCACATTTATGTTCAGTAAGTGTTGACCTGGCGCGTAGATCGTAAGTCGTCACTCAAATTTACATTAAGATAGTGTTGACCTGGCGCGTAGGTCGTAGGTCGACACTCAAACTGAAGTTCAGAAAGTGTTGACCTGTCACGTAGGTTGAAGCTCGTAGGTCCTCATTCGGCCCAAGCGCACATTTCCCCCATACATACGCAGATTGCTGCATAGAAGCGAGGCGAGCACTTCGCCGTAAGCGCGGGTAAACCGCGGGAGTAACAAAGACTCTCTTAAAGGTTAGGTTCTCTTAACTTTCTTAAAACCACCGTAGAGGTGCTCTAAAGGAATGGACCTCCGTGTGACATTTTCACCATGTACAATCACCGCTCAGCGCACTCCCAACCGGCTAGGCATCGGTATCGGAGGGCGCTCATATGATGCACTGTACAAACAATAAAGTAGAGACTTGTAGGCCCTGTGTGGTTGTGGCAGGAGCTGGCAAGGTCCGGGACCACTTATTAGATTGGATATGTCAACATGATGTAGAACCAGCTACTTTATTGCACAGACACAATGTGTAAGGCAAACTTTGGTGGCCCTCAAAATTCTGAAAAGGAACAAGTCCTAAGGAGTTATACCTCCAAAACACTGTGGATGTTGTGGCAGTGCGGAAGGAGTACGGAAGTCATACTACTCCTTAGAAGAGGTATGGGGTGTATTAGAATGTAGAACTGTATACAACCTGAGGCGTCCTTAACGTCGAGTGGCAATATGGTCTTCAAAAATGAAGAGAGTGCATCGGGTCTATGGCCACCCAGGCGAAGAAAAAACCAGGGAGAGCCATGGTTAAAAAGTCTCTAGTAGGGGAATCTCGAAGGCACCGTTACTGGACTAACTAGCCTACACGGGGCTATATAATATCGTGAAATGATCATAGAAATGTGTTTCCTTAGTCCACAATTAGGGACTTAGGACTGCCTTATAGCAAACTCGGCCCCAGCGCACATTTCCCCCAGCCATACACAGAGTGCTGCCTGGAAACGAGGCGAGCACTTCGCCGTAAGCGCGGGTAAACGACGGGAGTAACAACGACTATTTTAAGGTAGGGACCTAGGACTGCCTTATAGCAAACTCGGCCCCAGCCATACGCATAGTGCTGCCTGGAAACAAGGCGAGCACTTCGCCGTCAGCGCGGTTTATTAACGGCTGGACTGCCTGATAGCGAATTCGGCCAAGGCTTACATATCCCCGGGCACGCAGGGATAGCTGCCTCGAAACGGGGCGAGCACTTCGCTGACAGCGCGGGTTAAACGTCGGAAGTAACAACGACTTTACGGTAGGGACTTAGGACTGCCTTATAGCACCTGCGGCCCAGTCTCACATTTCCCCTACCAGCACTTCGCCGTCAGCGCGGGTAGACGGCGGGACCTGCCTTGTATTATATGCGGGGCCTGCTCCATTTCCCCGGCCAGCATTTCCCCTACTAGCAGCGGAGTGCTCGCCTGATACAAGGCCACCACTTCGCCGTAAGCGCGGGTAGACGGCGGGACCTGCCTAAAAGCGTGTGCGGCCACAGCTCACATTTCCCCCGCGTAAAACAAGGCCAGCACTTCGCCGTCAGCGCGGGCAGACTGCGGGACCTGCCTTATAGCATATGAGGCCATGGCCCACATTTCCACCTACTAGCAGCGGAGTGCTCGCGTAAAACAAGACCAGCACTTCGCCGTCAGCGCGGGTAGACTGCGGGACCTGCCTTATAGCATATGAGGCCATGGCCCACATTTCCCCTACTAGCAGCGGAGTGCTCGCGTAAAACAAGGCTCAGCACTACGCCGTAAGCGAGGGTATACTGCGGGACCTGCCGTATAGCATGTGCGGCCACGGCTCACATTTCCCCTACTATCAGCGGATTCCTCGCCTGAAACAAGGCTCAGCACTTCGCCGTCAGCGCGGGTAGACTACGTTCGTAACTAAATGTCAAACTGGCAGTTGTATATGTATGTACACCATATAATGTTTGTTAAATACGAACGCTTTCACTAAACAATGAAATAAGTTACTTAGTTAATCCAGTATTCATTTTTATCTGCTCATGGGTTTTTTAATTGGCTATGACAACAACATCGAGTCCAGATTCCTTTATACCTATTGCCAGGGTTGCAATGCTCTTGTGCGGGGTGCGATTGATAATCATAACAGGGAAGTAGCCAGCATGGTAATTTAAGTGTGTATAATCTGCAGTTTGTAACCGAGTGGATGGTCATTGAAGAAAAAATAAATACATAATTTACTAATTTGATAAAAGGTCACCAAGAACCATGTGTGTCTTATTATTTCTAAATCGGACCTTAACTTTTGGACAAGAAGATTTTAAAATGTTTACTATAAGCACATCCAAGCGGACCATGATGGTCCTAAATCGACCTGATTTGGTAGAAATTAAATATACTCCATACGTATAAATAAACAAGAAACGCCCCTTTTGAACCTGTTTTGTCTCCCGACGAACAATTACTCTAACTGATCTTGGAATCAGACACATGGTAATATATGTAGTATGTACATGTTTCCCAAAAATGTCTTAAGATATTCTTCCTTATTGGTAACTATACAAACAAACTATCACTTGTAAATGCATAGTATCAAAATAAACAATACTATTGCAGAGAAATATGAGACTGTGTTTCATAGTTCTGCTTATTAGGCCTACGCATTCTAAAAAAAAAGGATTTTGACAAAGATTCATCAATTATCATTTGGCTAAACCCTTTTTCACATACAACAAATCTACAGCAGAAGAGTTTGAGCCGGTAAAAACTGTTGATAAACCTCTATAAATAAAAGTTAAATGATTGAATAGGGTTCAAACTTTGTACTAAAAGGCGAAATTGCTCATGATAAGCAGTTTATCATATTGCAACAATGTTTCCAATGCAGTCAGCTGCAGAAGCGTCAGAAAGCTTCTGAATGTTGGAAAGTATTAATTGAATAGTTGTTTGCCATTTTATTATATAATAACCAACGACAACCGTCTCAAAAGCATGCAAACAATACATAAATGTTGTTGTTTTTCTTTGGTCAAATTTCCAAAGAGGAGTTTGTATGAAACACTGGAAATAAATTGTCCAACCTTCTTTTTTAATCCAATTTAATACTGAATTAAATGTGTGTCTAAATGAAAGTATAATGGATGAATAGAGTGGAAAACATCATAGTAAAGTGATAACTTTAAGGCATTTCTACTTTTGTCACAATGCTTTCGAACGCCGTTTGCTGCAGATGCGAGAAAATGCTTTGCTTCGTGAGTTTGTGTCATCAAGCATGCCTTATCATGATCTTCCTTGTTCGCCATCTAGTCACACGAGCACGTGTGACTTCACACGATAAAAACAATGGCTTTATAAAAAAAGTAGGACAATAAACGTATTCAATTTGAATGTAACTCTCTTTGATTTTAGGATGTTGGTTTTCATTTGACTGGCAAATTTCAGCACAAACGACTTACTCCGCTTTGGAACTATTTCTTTTGATGGAGCTTTATTCCGGCGGAGATGCGTGTATATTTGGAACGTAGTAACTCCGACAACCGTCCCAAAAATGATCTCATATTTACTTGTTTATTTGTAAAAATCCCTATAAGTATGATTACAAAAGTTGGCTATTATTATCCGATACATTTTCATCAAAGCATTTCTTTCATGTCAATCGATCAAAAAAAAACGTAACATAAACTTTAATGTATGTTTTATTATTTGATAACGTAAGTGCAAGGTCAAATCGTTGGTAAACTTATTTGACGTTATATATCAACCAGGGTCCATTTTTTTTTTTTTTTTATTTCCGCCTAATAAAAATGCCATTTTTTCTTTTCTTAACAAATATTGTTAGACAGCAAGGTAACTATTTATGTCAGCTTAGACATTTGTTAAATACTTTCAAACAATTATGTTTTTAGAAATATAAGGGAAACCAAAATGATGAAATATGCTTTTTAGTATTTTAGAATTACTAACCCCTTAGTAAGGTTGGTGGAAATTGACCATGTACTCTTGAATACCATGCACAGTAGTGTTTGTGTTCACGCGGCGGAATTTCAAATCAGAAGTTGTTACGCAGCTTCACTCCGTGGAATACAAAACCATTGATCGGTACAACATTGTACCAGACCAAAATGTAAACATGGCTCAAATCTGGCTGACGATAATTTGGAGCCCTTGTCTATATATAATATATTTTCCTTTTTTTATTTTCTTTGTTTTATTAGCGTGTCAGGCCCCTATGATATAAATAAGTCAATGTCGCATTCAAACATTGGTGGCTTTGAATAGCAGCGATACTAATAAAGCAGCGTTTGATTATAACCTATGTTGTCTTAAGGTTGTTAGAATCCAGTCTGAATTGAGCTGGAACTTGAAAAGTGGCCAATATTTCAATATCGCTGAAAAATAAAAACACAACAGCTTTTTTTTCTTTCGACAATGAGCGCATTTAGGACATGGCCATTGAATTGTGTGTATTATTTAGAGTAAGACCATTCAACCAGTGTATTAGAGAGAACACAACCAAATTTGTATGTCCACGACAGTCTCCGAAATGGTCGAATTCATTTCACTAGCATGTCTTTAATAGTAAAAAGAGACAAAGCGCGACATTTTTAAAATTTCGGGTTTCTTTTATATTGTTTCATTATTGTTAATTTTAGGCATGTTTCAATGAAAAAACGCCCAGAAACAAACAAGTTTGCGGTATTCGCTCAACGTCATGGTAAAATCAAGTAAAGATACAATGTACATGTACATATACAATGCCTCAAACAAAACCACAATTGATACTAAACAACAATAATGAGGTTCACTATGATCTTCAAAGTAACTGCTTTATTCACATTCGGTTCAAATTAAGATGGTAGTAAAATGTGTCATTTGAGCGATGTCACCGAAAAGCGACTTTACAAACGAAAATCCAGATCAGCGTGTGCAGCCTACGCAGTCTTTTCACGATATTTCCCGTTTGCCAATCCCGACGATTGACAAAAGTCAATGCGACATGCATCATTCATCTTCCACCAATGGGCTAAGTCTATGTGTAAAAGCAGCCAGTTGCTTAGGAAGATTGTTGTGTGGAGTACTGGTGTGAGAAAACCAGGAAATGCATGAGTAGGTGAACTGGCCGCCGTGATAAAACTGAGAAAGTGTTAAAAACGACGTTAAACCCCAATTAATCAATCAATCAAACCGTTTGCCAATCATTCAATTGCAATCTTCCCGACTAGATCCGGTTAGGACTAAAACAACGACTATAGAAGTGAGTAGTTTGGTCGCCTTTGTCGTCAAATTAACGACCTACGCAGATCGACTTTCAAGTGATGCGCTCAAGTTTGATCGATGCTGCTTATCTGCATAAAAATATAGACGTGTAAGGTCATCAAAGTTAACCAGGATTAAACATATTTAGTCGAAAACATTTCTCAAAAAGGTAACATCGATAAATCTCAATGAAATTAAGTGTTTCACATCAAACGCCTTTCTGTACGATTTTCGGAATAAGCGAAAACCCGTATTTGTTATTCCCTGACTTTTCGGAGTCTGGCAATCGTGCTCCATTCGGCATGTTTCCAGAACTCAAGAAGTGAAAAATGACAGACTGGTATAATTTAAACTGAGAATGTTAGTCAGATATTTCGCTGCAGTGAATATAATCGTCTACTTTTTGCGTCAATAGAAAAAGCAAACTTAATTATAGAAAACATTTAGAAATTGCTGCTTTTTATTAATTCTCCCTTTTCTAATGTGATTTCAAATGGTGTCTGCTGTAAACTGCAATCGTCAAACGCCAAACATATTACAGATGGATGATTGATAATATTTGATGTGATTCGTGATGTGTGGTAGATGCATACTAATAGATATAAGACGCCCCTGAAGATGTGGGGTATCGGTGAACCTCAAATGGGCATAAACACACGTACAGTCTCACCAGAGTCTTCACTGTCGGCGTACATGTAGTATAACCCTAGATGTAACTTAATGCATTAGTCAAGTATACCCCTTTTCTCTTTCTTACAGTTACAGCAGACTACTAGCATGTCGGGCATGTGAAGTGTTACAATGCTAATAACGAATTATGTATGTTGCGCACGCTCGTTACTGGATTGTAAATCAGATGTGAATGGATTTTGCATTTTTAAGATTCCAAAAGTTTTAGACCATTTATTCATCGAAACCAAAAGTGAATATAAAGATGCGTGCACTCCGGCATTACTTGTCTTCTTACATAATCTAGCAAAGTTACAGTAAAATGATTTATCAGCAGAAAATCTTCATATGAAAAATCTAACATAGGTCATAGGGGACTGTATTTGTAATTTATTTAGTTATAAGTAGTATGCATATAAAGAGAGAATGAGAGAGAGAATTAACCCTTCCCATCACACAGACGTATTTTGACGCGTCTGCAGCCGACTACTTTTGAAAACCTTATAACAAAATGATAAATTGTTCATTATGGGTAACTTTCCCTTTTTGCCACAATGTTTTCAACTCTTTTCAATTATTATACTTTCATTTACAGAGATTCTTCAATGTTTTGCCAAGATGATTTCTAAATCATCTGCTGAAGATTTAATGTATGAGAGAAATGTGGTTAAAAGGGAGGTCTTACAATGTGACTTTTTGACGAAATAGAAATTTAAATTTTGAATGCTGAGATTGAATTAGTCGATACGACACATTCAGATAGTATGGTGAGAAATAATTAAAAAAAAAAAAAACAGACAGGAAAAAATTACCATGGGGGATAACTCCAACAATATTCATTATCAACATATGAGGGAACATAGCAGTAAAGTGCGTTGGGTTTAGCTTTTAATTTTGGACAGCTGTAACATGGATACTTGTTTAAAGTGTAGGCAGATAGTAGATGAGCTTGTTCAACCAATCCACTTTCTCCTGACTCGGTTATATTTTCATTCAATTTTTTTCTATTATAGTTTCCATTTTTATCATCATTTCATTATTATTTTTGCGATAAATCAACTGCTAACTGTAGTCATGTTGCAGGTTCAACGACCTTGCAGATTGGTCACGAAGAACCCACGTAAGTGTCATTTAAATATGCAAATAAAACACTCATAACCGCTTATAAACAAAATGTCCGATGTTAATGGCGTTTTAATTAACATTTGTGATAATAAAACGGTGGGAAAGGACAGTTTCACCTATTTTGTTGACACCTTTCAGTTCTAAAATTAACACCTTTTTTTCCAATATAAACTAAATGCTCGCAAAATATATTGTATGGAATGAAGCAAACAGTGTATCAATCCGTAGGAACAATTATGTATACAATTGCTATATTCTATGTGAACAGTTTTTGAAACGTATTGACATCCATACAGTTCTGATGCATATTTCTAACATGCACTAATTGTAATGAATATTAGATAGTATACCCATATGGTAATACGTAAACCGAGACAGGATTGAAACCCCGATAAAGGGATACTGACCTCAACATCCGATATCAGATTCCACTTTTGAAAATGAACTCTCTCACATTTGCTCATTGTTTAGTTTGAGATCAGCGCACGCATTCCTACAGTCTCGTCAGTGTTTAGACATGTTACTGGAAGATTATTTTAAAGACTAGTAATATTGAATGGTGCACTGTTCACGTATTGATCAAATTGTCCCTTCATGAAAGGCGGATCAAAGTCGTCACTGGTATCAGATGTGTGATGGCTTATTTTCCTGTGTCATGGCTTATTATTAGTCGCCGGGAAGAAGCCCGCGACTTCTATTTTTAATAGGTTTTCGGAAATGACATGGGAGGGGGGATTATTATTAGAAAGAAACACATTTAGATGTAAATATATTACAATTCCGTTTGTTTAAAAACACTAAGTAATGACACATCTAAAATGAAATAAATATTCCGATGTTTTAGGTATTTTCAGTTTCTTTATTTTGACTCGCATTCATGTTTTTTTGTTTTATTTACGAAGACAATAAGTCCCTATTAGCTAGACTGAGATACTTTATTTTACACTATATACTACATGTAATCAAAAAGCGATAACTACAAACCTTTACGTCGCACAGTCTAATTTGTTTACATACGCGCACCTGCTTGCAGCAGACTGTTATGTGTAAATATCGAGATGAAAATGACGTCGAATATTCTCCTTTTAATGGCAATTTTAACTTACTGAATGTTATTTTCATGTTCAAAGAGATGTCTTGATTTGTGAAGAAGGCATTTTATAATGTTTATCCATGTATATCTAAAATATGAACTGTTTCTAAGCTAAAACTGTTGATCGCGTGACTCGCGAATACCAATTGCGTAGATCAATCTCCTTTGCAGAGATCCGCTCTTTACACTCGCTTACAAATAGTAAATCATAGGTGATTTAAAATGTTTATTTGGTTCGAAACAAATGAAGAAAAGAACAAACCGAGATAAAACTGGTTTTAATAGAAAAATTACTTTGAACGAACACTCTCTGCCTATAAAGAGAGTTTCAAGAACGACACCTCTGCGAATAAGAAAGAATCGGGTCTTTCGTACACAATTATTTCGTCCTTGACAATTTTAAATGTGTCATTTAATTCCCTAAAGGCATATTGCTTCCGATCTGCATATTGTTATGCATCATTGACACAAGGGCGCTCATCATAATATAATTTTAAAACATGAGTAGTTTGTTATTTTCATTATAAAAAAGGAAGGAAAGAATTAAAATAAATTAACATGTTGTAGGGCTCAGTTTATGTTCGAAATTAAGTTTAATTTATACAACAATTTCAATGAGATTTAACTGTTTAGTTAATATTATATTTCGCAGGTGGTCTAATTTATAAATATTGTACTACATTTCAACATTTGTTAAAGTATGATATAATTAGGATGCCAAGCTAATATCATTTTGAGAAAAAGAGAAAAGACATGTCTTCAGCGATTTAACCCTTATCTCATTGTTTTAAAAGTAGATTGCTGCAAAGGTGTCCACTGTTGACTTCAATAGAGGAAAGGTAAAATGACGTGCTATTGCATGCAAATCCTAAATTGTTTGTTTTGTGGTTTTATTGAAAAATAATAAAATTCAAATATTCTGACAAACATCTTGAAAAGTGTATGTGGAATTCACAAATCTTATAATTATTCCTTAATGAAAGCACTGTATACATACTAAGACTAATGATTGGCAAGATTACTCATTTCCATTAGTGTTTATGATCAATAATTAGTTGGTTGTGTGTATGGTCAACCTACTTTGGAATGGAGATTGATCATAAACAATGAAAGGCTTCAATTATCATTCACTTCGATGACAAAACAATGCAAGTTATGATACATTTTCACTTGACCCCACCCCTGATGTTCCAATATGCCCCTCAGTTGATATATGTTTATTCAACTGCTATAATGTTAGTGTTATGCATAACTGCAGTATGGATTTCCGGCGACATTGATAACTTTCTCTTGTATACATGTTTAAATCGCATTACTGAAAACTAGAACATTAGGACTTCTTTTTCATACGAAGTTCTCAAGAAAACTATGACACATTAGCATGTACTGATCCCCTGGTGTAGTGGTTAGAGCGTCCACCTTGGGGCAGGAGGCCAGGGTTCGACTTCTGGTCGGGTAATACCAAAACGTTGTTTAAATTGTAGTAATTGCGGGGGACAGTATTACCCCAATGATTTAGGAAAAACTAGTATCTTTACCCAGAAAACACCTTAAACTGTGTAAACAAATTATGCACAAGAGGACTTCCAAGAACACTTCTAAAAATAGATTTACTTTCATTTGTGCTAGTATAGTTGTCGCAATTTGTTCCTATATGGGGTATGGCGGTAGCGATTCCGAATTTTTAACCATTTGCATGTTAACAAAAAATCCCCAAAGCGATTTTCCATGATGCACCACACCATAATTGTGTGCGTGATAAGTGGCCCATGTTTATATTGTCTTTGCCCCATTCACCAATAAAGCGTGTGCTTTTGGGCTGATACATACAAATACATGTCTCTGATTTAGGTCACAGGGTGTTGTGTGTAACCGTTATGTTCAACAAATTATTACATTGATCTTTGACAGTCCGAAGGAGTTTTACTCGGAAGGACTGACGACTTTAGCGCAGTCTGCGTAGCATTGATGGGGGAACACATTTACCACGAAGAGCATAGCTCAGACAGTGAAAACAAATGTGTCCATCGCCAGTAACATTCGTCAATGAATTCAAAGCATCCCCTGATTCTAAGATTTACACTACATCTTGATTTTATATCTTTAGCTACAAAGACAACACCTTTGAAATACAGTTTAATGCGACGTAAAACACCATTGAAACAAAGACAAAACGTCAGCGTGTATACGAATTGTGAGCATTTATTGATGGTTCGAAGTCAATGATAATGTATTACCAATAAAGTACATGTAGATTAGGAAGTTTGTTTTGAAGTACCATAGTTTTCCCATGTTAGCAGCAGCAGCAGCAGCAGCATTATCATTATCTTGAAAGAGCAAAGACAGACAAAAGGTATTTCTTCAACGTCTGTTTTTCCGTCCGTCCGTAGGTCTGTCTCAATAACCCCTGGCCAGAGTAATGCATGTGAGCTAGTTGTGTATATCGCATTTGCTTTCTGATCGCTTTATTTTTGAGAGTTATGGGACTTAAAAAGAATAGATAGGCCCCGCAAATGGTTTAGGAGTTACGGATCGGTGACGAAATCCTTTGACCTGCAAACACAGCCTTTAAGTTCGAGCGGACTCACTTGTTACGTGGTCTTGATGAGGCGAAGTTGATAACATAAAACATTTTGAGGAGGATGCGGGGGATTCCAGCATTGCATTAGTAGGGCAAACGTCACAAGAGTAAAGGTTAGCTATTTACCGTTTGAATGAATGTGTACTGTTCTCAGACACTTCTTAATTGCTTCTGATTATAACATGCAAAAGTTGGCCCTCGCATCCTACTGTTTATAAATAGTTGGTTATCGCATCCTTCAGTATATAAATAGATGGTTCTCGCATCATCCTTCAGTATTTGAATAGTTGGTTCTCGCAGTCTAAATTACATGTAAAGTTGCTTCTCGCATCCTTCAGTATATGAATAGTTGGTTCTCGCATCCTTCAGTATATGAATAGTTGGTTCTCGCATCCTTCAGTATATGAATAGTTGGTTCTCGCATCATCCTTCAGTATGTGAATAGTTGGTTCTCGCAGTCTAAATTACATGTATAGTTGCTTCTCGCATCCTTCAATATATGAATAGTTGGTTCTCGCATCCTTCAGTATATGAATAGTTGGTTCTCGCATCCTTCAGTATATGAATAGTTGGTTCTCGCATCATCCTTCAGTATGTGAATAGTTGGTTCTCACAGTCTAAATTACATGTATAGTTGCTTCTCGCATCCTTCAGTATATGAATAGTTGGTTCTCGCATCCTTCAGTATATGAATAGTTGGTTCTCGCATCCTTCAGTATATGAATAGTTGGTTCTCGCATCCTGCAGTATATGAATTGTTGGTTCTCGCATCCTTCAGTATATGAATAGTTGGTGCTCGCATCCTTCAGTATATTAATAGTTGGTTCTCGCATCCTTCAGTATATGAATAGTTGGTTCTCGCATCCTTCAGTATATGAATAGTTGGTGCTCGCATCCTTCAGTATATGAATAGTTGGTTCTCGCATCCTACAGTATATGAATAGTTGGTTCTCGCACTCTAAATTACATGAATAGTTGGTTCTCGCATCATCCTTCAGTATGTGAATAGTTGGTTCTCGCAGTCTAAATTACATGTATAGTTGCTTCTCGCATCCTTCAATATATGAATAGTTGGTTCTCGCATCCTTCAGTATATGAATAGTTGGTTCTCGCATCCTTCAGTATATGAATGGTTGGTTCTCGCATCATCTTTCAGTATGTGAATAGTTGGTTCTCACAGTCTAAATTACATGTATAGTTGCTTCTCGCATCCTTCAGTATATGAATAGTTGGTTCTCGCATCCTTCAGTATATGAATAGTTGCTTCTCGCATCCTTCAGTATATGAATAGTTGGTTCTCGCATCCTGCAGTATATGAATAGTTGGTTCTCGCATCCTTCAGTATATGAATAGTTGGTGCTCGCATCCTGCAGTATATGAATAGTTGGTTCTCGCATCCTTCAGTATATGAATAGTTGGTTCTCGCATCCTTCAGTATATTAATAGTTGGTTCTCGCATCCTTCAGTATATGAATAGTTGGTGCTCGCATCCTTCAGTATATGAATAGTTGGTTCTCGCATCCTACAGTATATGAATAGTTGGTTCTCGCACTCTAAATTACATGAATAATTGGTTCTCGCATCCTTCAGTATATTAATAGTTGGTGCTCGCATCCTTCAGTATATGAATAGTTGGTTCTCGCATCCTGCAGTATATGAATAGTTGGTTCTCGCATCCTTCAGTATATGAATAGTTGCTTCTCGCATCCTTCAGTATATGAATAGTTGGTTCTCGCATCCTGCAGTATATGAATAGTTGGTGCTCGCATCCTTCAGTATATGAATAGTTGGTTCTCGCATCCTGCAGTATATGAATAGTTGGTTCTCGCATCCTTCAGTATATGAATAGTTGCTTCTCGCATCCTTCAGTATATGAATAGTTGGTTCTCGCATCCTGCAGTATATGAATAGTTGGTTCCCGCATCCTTCAGTATATGAATAGTTGGTGCACGCATCCTTCAGTATATTAATAGTTGGTTCTCGCATCCTTCAGTATATGAATAGTTGGTGCTCGCATCCTTCAGTATATGAATAGTTGGTTCCGCATCCTACAGTATATGAATAGTTGGTTCTCGCACTCTAAATTACATGAATAATTGGTTCTCGCATCCTTCAGTATATTAATAGTTGGTGCTCGCATCCTTCAGTATATGAATAGTTGGTTCTCGCATCCTGCAGTATATGAATAGTTGGTTCTCGCATCCTTCAGTATATGAATAGTTGCTTCTCGCATCCTTCAGTATATGAATAGTTGGTTCTCGCATCCTGCAGTATATGAATAGTTGGTTCTCGCATCCTTCAGTATATGAATAGTTGGTGCTCGCATCCTTCAGTATATTAATAGTTCGTTCTCGCATCCTTCAGTATATGAATAGTTGGTGCTCGCATCCTTCAGTATATGAATAGTTGGTTCTCGCATCATACAGTATATGAATAGTTGGTTCTCGTACTCTAAATTACATGAATAATTGGTTCTCATATCCTTCAGTATATGAATAGTTGGCTCTCGCATCTTTCAGTATATGCATAGTTGGTTCTCGCATCCTTCAGTATATGAATAGTTGGTTCTCGCATCCTGAGTTGGTTCTCGCATCCAACAGTGTATAAGTAGATGGTTCTCGCATCCTACAGTATATGACTACTTGGTTCTCGCATCCGACAGTATATTAATAGTTGGTTATCGCATCCTACCGTATATGAATAGTTTGTTCTCGCATCCTACAGTATTTCAATAGTCGGTTCTCGCATCCTTCAGTATATGAATATGTGGTTCTCGCATTTTTCAGTATATGAATAGTTGGTTCTCGCATCCTTCCGTATAAGAATAGTTGGTTCTCGCATCCTTCAGTATATGAATAGTTGGTTCTCGCATCCTGAGTTGGTTCTTGCATCCAACAGTATATAAGAAGATGGTTCTCACATCCTACTGTATATGAATAGTTGGTTCTCGCATCCTACCGTATATGAATAGATGGTTCTCGCATCTTCCAATATATGAATAGTTTGTTCTCGCATCCTTCTATATATGAATAGTTGGTTCTCGCATCCTACCGTATATGAATAGTTGGTTCACACATCTTACAGTATATGAATAGTTGGTTCTCGTATCTTTCAGTATATGAATAGTTGGTTCTAGCATCCTACCGTATATGAATAGTTGGTTCTCGCATCTTCCAGTATATGAATAGTTGGTTCACGCATCCTTCTGTATATGAATAGTTGGTTCGCGTATCCTACAGTATGTGAATAGTTGGTTCTCGCATCCTGCAGTATATGAATAGTTGGTTCTCGCATCTTTCAGTATATGAATAGTTGGTTCTAGCATCCTACCGTATATGAATAAAACCAACCTTTAGGAAATGGCGAATTTGGAAAACTCGTATAATTCTGCACGCAGTTTGATCAGGAGATTTCTTGTACACAACGAAGGCATTCTCACATGGTTTCGCTCCGATTGAAGCATGGTGACTTAATCCTTTCTCATCCACTGTCGTATTTTGACGCATCTATAGCAGACGACTTATGAATACATTGTTGCAAATGTATAAAAATTGTTCATTGTGAAAACAATTATCCTTTTACTACAAGGTTTTCAACTCTATTTTTTGTTTTTGCCAAGATTTTTTCAAAGTCGTCTGCTGCAGATAACTCGTATATATGTGAGAAAGGCTTAATTGTAACCATATGAATATCACATATCCCATGACTCGTAATAAAACATGTTGTTTCTCCTGCAGCATAGCTATATTATCGCTCCTTCGTTTGAAGGTATGACAGAAGGTTTTCTAATGAATATATTTTGATCTTTATCAACGTACACTTCCGCTCTGTTTGTTCTTGTTTTGCATTAACGTCTGTCAACTTCAGGGTCTATGGTTTAATAACTTTATTTATTCAGTATGTGAAAAGACGTTCAAAGGAAAATGATGACAAGACTTATGTCATGCATATTTCTGTACTTTTCAAGGTCTGTATGTAGAAGTACTCTATGCTATGATAGATCACTGAACAATATGTACGTATCGTGTGTTGATTCCAAATACATTACCTCCAATAAAATAGTTCGGACACGCAAAAATGAAATATGGTCACCATACATAAAACGTCGAAATTAAGTGCAAATGTCTTTCAAAATGAACCGCGTCATGGGAAAACGACCAACGGGCCGCGTATGTAGATGCGGTAACGTAACGACAGGGGCCCTCAATCCAGCGGCCAGATTAATTTAAATCATGGTTGGAAAATGTTATTGTAAGTAGCGTCGATTGCGATCCGACAATGGTCACACTCGTGTGCATTAGTGGTACGAGAGAGCCAGGAAAACAGGTTGGTAACTGGTTGCCGTGATATGATTAAAATTCTGTTGAAAACGACGTAAAACTAATAAGAAAAAAAGCTAAAAATCAGATCAGCCATCGATCGTATCTATTAAGCCAACTCCGGTATAAATGGCCATACTCGCAAGTCAGTGATTTATCACCGAGGCATCATTAAATACTAGACACTAGTAAGTTGCATAACGACACTAATGAAATATATACGCAGAATTGGCCATAAAAACGCTTTCCTACATCAATCAAATACGCAGCTGACTACTCTAAAAATAGCTCAGCAAATGAAACAGGCGATTGTAGAATATTTATATTTTACCATACTGATTATGGATTATCTTTCAACTTTCAATGACTTATTTTTATCCAGTTGTACTGTTGTTATACACGGATTATACTATTATTCAAGTTCCGCGGCGAACGAAATTCGAATTGTGGAATACGATCCTGGATTTCATCAATGGTCATTAAAACAGCTTTATTTCGGGTTGAAGTCGAACCTGTTTTTCAGACTCCGTGTCAGGCCGATTCGGGAGAAGAACTATATGGCGCGACGACTTCCATGGATAGATATCCTTTTACTCTTAGATGGTTGGCATACGGTTAAAAGTGTCTAAAAGTAAAATGATTTTATAACAATGCTTGTATCCGATGTAATATACCCATTACGTATTTCTTTATATACGACACGTGTAATATAACATGACCGAATCACTGTTTGTGTATTCATCCGCGAATGTTTACAAAATGACTGAGAACGTGTATCCGGTAAACACAAACGTCACGATAGATGGACGAGGTAACGGGATCATTATCGGTCATAAATGTATATTTTTGTGAGATTAGTTAACAGTCTATTAAGTATTACATGTTGGGACTATTTTCTGAAAGCGAAAAACCGATTTCGTTGTCATTTCATAAAGTGTTATTAAACTCGTCCAAGATATTTGTTATTAAGCTCGCCAAAGGCTCGCGTAATAACACATTTCTTGAACTCGTTTAATAAAACTTTATATAAAATGACAACTCATTTCCGATCCTATATATCCCAGATGTGTAAATGTCATTTTTGAGTTTCATGTATAAACAAACAATAGTGTTTTATTTATGTTGTAGACGCCTCATGCGCTTTTAAATCCTGTGTTGACACTGGGTCTCATCCGACACTTTACACCCTAATAAACAAAATCAAACCGGACATATAATGTACCCTGTTGAGACTAGATTCGTGCACACGCATAATATATCACGGATTTCCTTCTAATCGTGGGCTCGTAAAAACTTTCCACAACATGATATACTTCGTTGCAATGGTAACGGTTTATGATTTTTGAAAAATTGTTGAATGAAATATGGAAATTATTAACCTATTTTAAATGATGTTATCACTAAAGTATGGGGACAACAGCCCGTAAAAAAGTTCTAAATTTATCTTAACTTGTCATCTCATATAATAAAGAGCCGTTCCATGAGAAAACGAACATTATGGACTCTGCGTAATGTATCGACCCAGATCAGCCTGCGCACTCCATGCCACCTAATCCGGACCAACACCTTCCGTCTCAGGATGGCTATTTGAAAACATAGTGACAAATGAAGAAATTGCTCAAAACGAGCAATTTCTCCTTTTGACACAGTGTTTTCCACTTGTAATCATAGGTTATCCATTCAATTATGGAGATTTTCTATTTTTTGACAAAATGTGTTCAAAGTCGTCTGCTGCAGAATTGTTGTATGAGGGAAAGGGTTAAATAATAATATACAATAAAGACAATCTCAATTCCATGTATACAAGTCTGATCTCCTTCTCTATTACCGAGCAGACGAGGGCCAATTCGCCCTTGGCGTGACCCATATATCATTTGATTCATGCAAAACGGTTATAACTACATCTTGTGCAACATATAGTTACAACCGTTTTGCATAAATCCCACGAAAATTTCAATGTGTGTTAGAAAAAGTAATTTAAATCCTGATAGACCAATCTTTTTCATATCAAACTTGAGATATTATCAATATTATGGGGAGTCGTGTTTCAAAATCTATAATATTATGATGTTTATCATATTTAACATATAAGGTCTATAATAAATTATTTCGTAATGCGATCTTAATGGTTTTGTATGTTTGATGGTATCAATGAAACGCGAACGCGTGATTTCTTTCTATCTTCTCTGTAATCGATTGATTGATTTATTGATTGATTGATTGATTGATTGATTGATTGATTGATTAATTGATTAACTCTTTTATCGCCATTAAATCGGGTTCTTCAATATTTTAATTTTATTATATATTGTTTACATTGTATGGATATTTGGATGATGAGTGTGTAGTAATAAAAGCTAAGTGCAAATGAAAATCAGTCTCTATAGATATACGGACTGGTCTTGGCCTTCACTTTTCGCAGGGGACATACAAATCAACTACGCTCGGTAAAAGGGTTAAAAAGGGACAATTGTTTGGGTCAAATGCTTATGTTATTCTCTTCTGTAAATCCATAATCCCTTAGATATGTTAATTTGTTTGTATATGCTATGAAAAAGTATTTTTCAATGCAATAAATTATATGAATACAGATTATTTCGGTCATTACGCACTAACTTATACAGTGTTGGAACTGAATAGGTCCTTTACCCGTTTAACTTATATTTAACCCTTTCCCTCATATAGACGCTTTCTGACGCCTCTGCAGCAGAAGGCTTTTTAAAAACATAGTGACAAAAGAAGAAATTGCACAAAACGTGCAATTTCTCCTTTTGCCACAATGTTTTACACTTTTTGTCATATGTTATCCATTCAATTATGGAGATTTTCTATTTTTTGACAAAATACGTTCAAAGTCGTCTGCTTCAGAATTGCCGTATGAGGGAAAGGGTTTAGTGTCGTCTTCTTTTTAAATCATTGGAAATAGTTTAAGGGTATTTGTAAGCAATGATGGAAAAGAAGAAATAGCTGATTCTGGACAATTTTTTTATTTTGAAGAATGCTTTCAAAGTGTATCTGTTTCAAAAAGGTTAAGGGGAAATATGATCCATTATGAATAATAGCAACTTTTTTTTATAAATAAATACTGCATTTTCGCGCTCTAGATATTCTCTTTTCTTCCACATCCTTTGCTCATTGTGACGCTTGAATTCATAACACATATCCACATATACGAGGTTATATCAAAGAAACATTCACATTTTGTCATTATTTCATACAATGTACAAGACAACAGTGAACTCGCGATAACTCAAACTCGCAAAGAAACCATAAATAACTTCGAATTATCGAAGTGTTTGAGTGATGGATGGACTTGTGCTTAATTCATTTACGTACGTTCATCTTCGTAATTCGTTCAATTATTAGTGGAAATCATCAAAAGCTAGGAAGCGTTTAATCATATCAAGAAGACAGCGCAGCAACATATCTGATTATTCGTATGATCAATAAGAACTGCTGCTACGCTGTTTTCAAAAGACATACCCTTTCCAGGAATTGGATAGCGTAATCATAAGTCCACTGTACTTATTGCGTGGGTGCATCAGCACCAGTGCATATATTGGTTGGGAAACAACTCTCACTGGTGTAATGGACTTGCGCATGCGCCGTGTTAATCGTCTTGATGGTGCATGCGCCGTATTTTACCGTCAGCTCTCGGATGTTTCCGTAGCAGTTCGTCACTAGACTGGTGCTCGTTCGATTTTTCAATAGAAGATTAAGATTAGTGAACCAGTCTATTTATATGCGTGTATTTTTTTTATAATTAAAACACTAACCGCCGTTCCCGTTACATTAGGAAAATGGGAATATTTTCATAAATGCGAAGTTATTGTGCTAAATTTTGCGATTTTAAGAATATATTAAGGGGGGGGAAAAGGACGCGCATGCGCAGACAAATGTTTACAATAATTTCGGGAGATCGAGGTCAACACGTTGGGAAAAGATATTTTTGTTTTCAAAAACTGTTGTTATCATATATTTATATCATATATTTAAAAGCGGGTTTCGTGTTTTTCGAATCAAACAGTATTTCTTAATCTATAAAATGCTGATTCCCGCGCCAATTGCTGCATATTGCGGCAACTCATGTTGTTTTAATATGTCTCCTTTTTTTCAAACCCACACTCGGGCAAACTGCATGTAACAGATGTTGATAAAGGTGGCATTAATACGGGCTAGATATGGTAAGACGCTTGTTGTTAATATAGACCTGGTGATGAATGTATTCTAGTAACCGTGTCAGCGATAAGAGGTATTGGTGCTTCTCCGAAAAAGCGTCACATAAAGGATCATGGCAGCAATAACAGGCGCTCTATAAAGAAGTATTAAAACAACAACAGGGGTCACATAAAGGAGTATGACAGCAATAGCATGTGTCACATTAAGGAGTATTAAAACAACAACAAAGGGTCGCATAAAGGAGTATGACAGCAATAATAGGGGTCACATAAAGGAGTATGACAGCAATAATAGGGGTCACATAAAGGAGTATGACAGCAATAATAGGGGTCACATAAAGGAGTATGACAGCAATAATAGGGGTCACATAAAGGAGTATGACAGCAATAATAGGGGTCACATAAAGGAGTATGACAGCAATAATAGGGGTCACATAAAGGAGTATGACAGCAATAATAGGGGTCACATAAAGGAGTATGGCAGCAACACCAGGGGTCACATAAAGGAGTATGACAGCAATAATAGGGGTCACACAAAGGAGTATGGCAGCAACACCAGGGGTCACATAATAGGGTATGGCAGCAATAACAGGGCGCATCGACAGCTAAGGTCATTTAGCGCGCAATTAATTTTAATTATTCATGATCCCTGGGTAAACAAACCAGTACTAGGCTAGAACATGTGCCTTGCCCAAGGGCACTCCATGACCGTAGTGCCGCGACTTGGGATCGAACCCGAGACACCCGGTTTCGAAATCCCCGACGCTAACCACTAAAGGAGTATGACAGCAATAATAGGGGTCACATAAAGGTGTATGACAGCAATAATAGGGGTCACATAAAAGAGTATGGCAGCAACACCGGGGGTCACATAAAGGAGTATGGCAGCAACAACAGGGGTCACATAAAGGAGTATGGCAGCAACAACAGGGGTCACATAAAGGATTATGACAGCAATAATAGGGGTCACATAAAGGAGTATGGCAGCAACAACAGGGGTCACATAAAGGATTATGACAGCAATAATAGGGGTAACATAAAGGAGTATGACAGCAATAATAGGGGTAACATAAAGGAGTATGACAGCAATAATAGGGGTAATATAAAGGACTTTTAAACCAACACCAGGGGTAACATAACTGAGAATTACAACAACAACAGGGGTAACATGAATGAGAATTACAACAACAACAGGGGTGACATAAAGGAATTTTAAAGCAACAACAGGGGTAACATAACTGAGAATTACAACAACAACAGGGGTGACATAAAGGAATTTTACGAAACGAAAAGAACCGAAATCGTACATATGTCGTAATAGGCGATGATGGTTATTTTTACATCATCGAATAATCATTTTTGAACGATCCGATGAGCCTGTTAAACTACATACAGTCTCTTAAAAAAATCCAATGTCCGGATGCATATAATATAAACTGCTAGCAGCAACTCTAGATTTGTAGTTTCATAATCGTTGCTGCTATATTCCTTGAGGTGACCCCGGTTGTTGTTGTTGTTATATTAATTATGTGACCCCTGTTGTTGTTGTAATTCTCATTTATGTTACCCCTATTGTTGCTTTAAAAGTTCGTTCTGTGACCCCTGTTCCGCTTTGTTAAATGTAAAAACTAGATCAATCTAACAACAAAAATAAAACACAAATCTGTATTTTAGAAATACCTCAAACACCTAACACCAGGGCGAGTTATAGGTATAAATGTAAGTGTAACAAACAACCCATATAACATATGAGCCGTTCCACGTGAAAACCAACAGTATGGCCTCTGCGTAATGTATCGATCCAGGTCAACCTGCGCAGTCCGCGCAGACTAATCCGGGCCGACACATTCCGTCTCAGGGGGATACAGGTATAGAGTAATGATTCCTGAAACAGAATATCCACAGGAGGCGAAACGTGTCTGCCCGAATTAGCTTGCGCGGCATGCTTAAGCTGTTCCGGTTCGATACTTTACGCAGAGTCCAGAACGGCTCAATTATGTATTAAATTAAATTATTAAATCTCTAATTTAATTGGTGGATTCCAGACTGTTATCCTAACGGAGAAGCCAACCAGTTCCTGTGTATTATTAATCCTTCCTAATTTACTGACGCGTTTTGATGCATCCGTAGCAGCCGAATTCTAAAAGCATTGCTTCAAAGGGACAAAGAATGCACAGGATAGACAGTTTCTCCTTTTGTCACAATGTTTTAACTCATATTGTCCATATTACTCCAAAGGTGTTTTCAAAGTCGTCGTTGTATGTGGAATATGATAGTTCTCTGATATAACAACTGTTGTCGTTATTTAAGGAGATTATAGAAACATTGGATAGCACAGACAGACAGACAGACAGACAGACAGGCCGACATCAACACAGTGCGATACATCTATGAGCATTTGACACATTGATGTATAGTATGGTACTTTTTTGTATCAACTCCTTCTATATGAAAGTCACTTATTATGCATCGACAAAAAATGTGTATTTTAAGAAAATATGTTTAAATTACGTGTTAAAATACATTTGCTATTATATTTCTTAAACCACCATCCACCCTCTATATTGTTTCCATTATTGTTCTGTATAAATTGGTTTTTGAAACGTGAATATACCATGGTCATATTTAATATACCATCACATGCCCCATTCCCACCAGTGAAGTGATAATATAATGCACTGCCCAGCGTCAAATTTGTTTTTGCAAATTTATTTGAAAACATGTGATTCGCTTTAAACATACTGTAACTGTTGTATTCTTTGACCAATTTTGATTACATTTTCAGTATATAATAAATAAACAAATTCTCTTAATTCAGAATGTTTGTGATTCCTCATTTGAGGTCAAATACCCTCTCCCGTAGTACGACCAAAGACGTATTAAGGCGATCTACATGAAGCAGTCCTCGCAAAGTCAATTAATGTGCCAATACAAAAATCAAACATTATATGATTGGTTGATTGATTGATTGATCGATTGGGGTTTTACATCGTTTTCAGCAATGTGTTAGGCCAGTTCACATACTCATACGTTTCCTGGCTTTCTCACAACAGTTCTCCACTCAACATACTTTACAGATAACTGGCTGCTTTTCCACATAGACTGTTAGCCCATTGGGGATAGACGAATGCCGCATGTCACAGTGACTTTTGTCAAACGTCGGAGAGAATGTTTGCCGAGCTGAAAATCGAACTCAAAACCCCTGGATTGACAGCCCGCGTCGCTACCGGTACTCGGCTATATGATTGAAATAGGTAGCTTGAATGCGTGTGCTGATCATCATCTTCACTTGACTATAATACTCAACTGCAGAGTTTCTTATTGCCCGGCTCTAAATTGCTTTTTTGACTTTATATTACTAAGAAAGAGGATAAAATGATAGGTCATTAGACCCCTTGTGATTAATATATATTTAATGTTGAAATAATTGACTTCGCAATCTATGTAGTTACATGTATTTGGGTTTGGTGTTTATGTTAAACCCCTTCCCAAATACAGAATTTTTACCTTAAACGACTGTAAATATCTTTGCAAAAATCTGGAAAATTAAAGTTTATTTGAACAATTTCTCATTTTACCACACTACTATCGAAAGTTTTTTGCGAAATTAAGAGTGCCTTTATGGCAAGGTACATATATGAAGGATTGTATATAGACCACATATTTCTGCCAAAACGGCTAATTAATCAAATTTACTTTTCCGCCTTGCAGACGCATTCTGACGCGTATGAAATAGTCGACTTTTAAAATCATTGTTGCAAATGGAGAAATTAATCATAGATTAACCTAGATATACCAATGTTTTGTTCTATACCAATGTTTTGTTCTATACCAATGTTTTGTTATATACCAATGTTGTGTTATATTATTGTGTATGTTTGTATGCTTTACTTACCACATGGGTCTATGACCTTCTGGTGAATAAAACTTGAAACTTGAAACCTTTTGCCTAAAGATGTTCAAAATCGTCTGCAGTAGATTAATTGTATGTGGGAGAGTGTTGAGTTGCTACATAGGCAAACCTTTCGTGGTATGACAGTTACATGTGCATTGTGACAGACGATTACACGATATAATATGTTTTGCTTCACAGTTATAGTACTTACCTCATATCTTCTAGATATGATCCGTCCCGCGAGAAAACCAACCGATGATTATGGCCTCTGCGTAATGTATCGACCCAGATCAGCCTGCGCAGTCCGCGCAGACTGATCCGGGCCGACACATTCCGTCTCAGGGGGATAGAGGTATAGAGTAATGATACCTGAAACAGAAAATCCACAGGAGGCGAAATCTGTCTGCCCGGATTAGCATGCGCGGCATGCTTAAGCTGATCCGGATCAATACTTTACGCAGAGTCCACATTGTTGGTTTTCTCGCGGGAAGGCTTAAATGTATCTAAGTGTGCAGTCTCAACTCACTGACGACGTAAAACTACCCACTCGTACATTCTTTTCGAAAATGCAAAGGATGGAAGTAGAAAAGAATGATAAACGCGATCCGATACCCTACCCCGCATGTCATTTTCTTTGCAAAAGGCAGCAGTGGTGTCTCTAATAATATGGTGTCTAATTTATGAGGTTTTTGTACCGACGAAAAGGTCCGTGAAAACGGCAATCACCGGTACGGTCCGGTAGGTGTGGGCTAATTGATCGGTTTTCCACTTTATTAGTACAGTACACGTAAATTGGGTCGTAAAATATCTCCTCTCCAATGTTTTAATTTGACATGCGTAGCCCCTCACCCAGGATAACACTTATAGTATGCAGAAGATGCATATATAACACTTGTTTAGATGTGAGTTCCTCTGAAGACTATAGACATGCGCAAAGTCTCGCCTTTATCTACGATGTTTAACGAATATACACGGACCTTTTGTTCTTGCCACGACTTAAATTCTTCGACCCATTGATGATGTCTCATTCATTTCACTCTCCAGATTATAGTTATTATAATAATTCATTCATCAATTTCGTTATTCTGTCTAATCGTTCGTTTATTGACATTTTTAAATATTGTTACAGGCTAAATATGTCTTTATTTAGAATGTTTGTGATTCCTCATATGATGTCAAATAACCATTTTTCTAGATGTACAATGCGTTGTAAGAGCTCGTAACTTGGTAGTACGACCAAACGCGTATTGAGGCGATCTACATGAAGCGCATCCTGTTTTACCCTTTCCTACATACAACAAATCTGCAGCAGACGACTTTCAAAATGTCTACTTAAAAATGTGGGAAATCTCTATAATTGTAAGTATAATTACTGAAAAAAGTTGAAAACATTGTGGCAAAAGGAGAAATTGCTCGGTTTTCAAAACCCGTCTGCTGCAGATGCGTCAACATGCGTCTACAGGTGGGAAAGGGTTAAAATCAGCTGCGGCGATAGACATCTGCGTAATGTATCGACCAGATCAGCCTGCGCTGTCCGCGCAGACTGATCCGGCCGACACATTCCGTCTTAGGGGGTATAGGGTTAACATCAGGCCAGTTACAGGCTAAACATCTCATCTTGCACACACAACAATGCCAGTCCTAATCGTCTAACATCTTCAAGGCAGACAGTATATTTTTTCCCATGAACCCTTTTCCTCATAGAACAAATCTGCAGCAGTCGACTTTTAAAACATGGAGTCAAAGATAAGAAAACCATCTATAAATGAAAGAATCAATATTGAAAAAGTTGAAAACATTGTGACACATGGGGACATTGCTCGTCTGCTTTGCAATAACGTTTTAGCTATATGTAACCCTTTCCCACATACAACAAATCTACAGAAGACAACTTTGATTAATTGGCAAAAAAGGTCAAAAATCTCCATAACTGAGAGTTTAACCCTTTCCAACAAATAGACGCTTGCCTCTGCAGTAGACGACTTTTGAATTCCTTGTGGCAAAAGGCTAAATTGCTCACAATGAGCAATTTCTCCTTTTGCAACAATGATTTCAACTCTATTCAATAATCATACTTTCTTTTATAGATATTTTTTTATATATTTTGACTTTGATAATTCAAAAGTCATCTGCTGTAGGTTTGTTGTATGTGGTTTAAGAAACTCGTCAACCTTACTTAAGACGATTATCTTGAGTACACACAACAAAGGGTAAGTGTATAAAATAAGGATTTTAGAACAAGCAAAACGCTCCTTATCTAGAGCTCTGAAATTCTGAAGAGTGGTAATGAGTGTGGTAGCTGTCAAGGTACGTAATTTTAAACTAGTGACCTTGATCCGTTGCGTCGCTTTGTTTGCCGCAAGCTAACCACATTTCCTGGACCATTCATCATCTCTGCACCGACCTTCGACAAGATCAGACTTACAATGTTCAGTATCCGGCTCCCTCTTAGAAGAATCGTTAAACAACATATGAGCCGTTCCACGAGAAAACCAACATTATGGACTCTGCGTAAAGTATCACTTAACACTTAACACTTTTCACCTCCTGTGGAGTTTCTGTTTCAGGAACCATTACTCTATACCTCTTTCCCCCTGAGAAGGAATGTGTCGGCCCTGATTGCGCAGGCTGATCTGAGTCGATAATTACGCAGAGTCCATAATGTTGATTTTCTCGCGGGACGGCTCATACACTTTACTGTACCTTATTATTATTTTAATATACCAACGGTTTACCTCGTTCCTCGCGTAAAAAAACATTGCAATTCTTCGTGAAGTCAGGATGGGTATAGTTTTCAACTGAACTCCTCGGTGGCTAAATGATAGGATGTCCCCGACGAGTGCGGGTTCGATCCCTGGCCGATTCATACCAAGTACTTTAAATGTTGAACTAATGGCTTTCTCTCCTTGTCACTCAGGTATGTGGAGTTAGCATAACGCCGTTATACAAATGAAAACATGTTTAATACGGCGTAAACACCACAAGGTTGATCGTTGGTAATAAATGATTGTCTGTCCCTTTTCTGAAAATGCTTGAACTTGAAGGTGAATGCAAATGTTCGTATTTCATCCAATAAACAAACTGTTAGAATTAGCATTGTTGGAGCGAATTTAACATAATCATCTTTCGGATCACTGTATCATATGTTTACCCGAACTTGAGACGTCACTTAATTATAAATAATAAAGTTTTAAATTGCCTTAATAAATTGACAAACATTAAACAGTAGGGTGGCGAATACGTTCACCCAGTCTATTGAGAAACGGGATACACATTGTCACCAATCATTAATCAACGGTGGACATACGAAACCGACCATAACTCAATTGCGACCAGTGCAGATCCAGATCATTCAACGCAACGCGCAGTCTGACCTGACTCTACACTAAGATTAACAAAGGTAGTTTGAATACTTCAGTTAAGCAATATTCATATGGATCCTTAACATGAAAACAGGGAAATAAATTTTCATTTTCCCACAATGATCTCAATTCTATTAAATAAATATACTAACATTTCTACAGTGATTGTAAATGCTTGCTTATAAGTTGTTCAAGATCGTCTACTACAGAATTGTTGTATGTGGGAAAGAGTTTCTTCAATTTAGTTATCTCACGAATGTCTTCTACATTAAAACTCGTTTAAACGATTGCGAATCAGGGTTTATCGGTCTGTAAGTATGAAAGGGTGTGAGCGTCAGGGTTTCTTTCAAACGAAACATAGTTTAATGAACTTGGTGTTAACCCTTACCCACATGTAGACGCATTTTGACGCAATAGCAGCAGACGATCTTTGAAAACATTGTGGCCAAATGTGAAATTGCTCATATGCTTAAGCTGATCCCGGTCGATACTTTACGCAGAGTCCACAATGCAGCTGCGGCGATAGACATCTGCGTAATGTATCGACCAGATCAGCCTGCGCTGTCCGCGCAGACTGATCCGGCCGACACATTCCGTCTTAGGGGGTATAGATGTATAGAGTAGTTATTCCTAAAACAGAAAAGTCACAGAAGGCGAAAAGTGTATGTCCGGGTAAGCCTGCACGGCGTGCTTAGGCTGATCCCGGTCGATACTTTACGCAGAGTCCACAATGTTGGTTTTCTTGCGGGACGGCTCACTTGTTAAATATTTTATATTGAAAGCTGATGACTGATATCCGTATTTCATTCACATGCAGAAGATGTATATTGATTGCTTGATTGATTGATTGATTTAGGTTTTATAGCCGTTTTTAAACATGATATAAGAATATCACGGCGGCCAGTTCACCAACTCATATGTTCACTCAACAAACAGCCTTTTCCAAGCAACTGGTGGCTTTCACACACTATTATTACAATCTATATGATTTGACTTTAATGAAAAATAATATGGACAAAAGAAGAAACCAACTTCTGCTGTTAAACAGTGTTGACAAAACCTTTTCTGTCGGGGGCTAGTGGTGAGTACAGCATTAAGACAAAAGGGAAACTTTCTTCTGTAACAAAGTGTTTGCAAAAGCTTTTCTGTCAGGCGTTAGTTGTTCTTCTGATGTTCTTAGTATATCCACAAAATGTACTGTAACACCTTTCTAACTTGCCTTTAAACATCACTTTAAAAACAAAACTACGAAGTAAACATTGCCATGCGACTCAACACGAATAATCACGTTTTCGCGTAATAGATTGGTTCAGTTTTGAAATCATGTCAGTTGAAAATCCTATCTATCTTCTATATTAATGAATCGCGTCACCGAAAATGGGATTTATTGCATTTTTTGTTTTGACGTCACAGAATGATATAGTGGAGTAAAATGAGAAATTACAGTTTGAACCTTTCGAAAATTGAAGCATACCAGAATCTTCAGTGTTCACCGATATTAATGTGCGCGTACAGGCTCTTTCATGTCCTTGTTTATCGTTTTTTGAAATATGACCCTTTTCCGCGCGAAGCCGCTCATATATTGAAATACAGACATTTCAATCCCCAGTAAAACACACCCGTCTAATTTATATTGATACACTTTTTTATAACCATGTGGCAACTCGAAAAATGTCAACAAAAGTAATAGAATTGTGTTAATAAAGAACCGCCGTGCGTCAAATAATATCTTCTCTGATATTATTAATTAGGTATATATCTATATGTGTGTATTAGTTCAGTATATGTTTGTAAATAACTGACCAATCACAAGATGAAAGTCTTTTTCACGCACTAAAGGTTGGTGTACGTATCCGCCATCTAGCATATTCTAAATCGGGTTCAAATCTAAAATGAGGCAAAATATCCCCCTTAACAATTGTGGAAAGTTTCATACTTTTATCATGAAATCCAACATTTTAGCCGAAATTCTGCACAAATTTGCTGACCTACTGTGCTTTTTAAGTTTCTAATAAATTTTATGAGGAAGTAAAACTTAATATGTCGTGAAAGGACTCTAAGATTATTTCCATTTCTAAAACAGTTGTCTCGCAAACACTCAGAATCGAAATTGACCGAAAACTACATTGACTTGCATAGGATTGCTGGATTGATGCTTATTTCATAGATGTACTATCAGCTGCGTAGCTCATTTATTTTACTGAAGTTGTTATCATTCATAGCAAGCCAACGATAAAATTATACCCAGAAAGCAGTAGTTCTGATTGCTGCTACACTGTATTGCAAAGACTTGTCTGTTCCATTAACCCTTTCCCTCATACCAAGAATCTGCAGCACGACGTTGTAAACAAAACCTGAAAACATTTGGGAACTCCCTTAAAGTGAAAATACAATAATTGAATGGAGTTGAAAACAAGGTGACAAAAGGAGAAATTGCTCGTTTTGAGCAATTTCTTCTATTGTCGCCATGTTTTCAAAAGGTCGTGTGCTGTAGAGGCGTCAGAAATCGTCTGTATGAGGGGAAATGTTAAAGAGTTCGAGTTGAACGATAAGGAGTCATGTACCTGTTCAAGCGATACGGCAGGAGATAAGGATGTAACCCGCAATGCTGCAGACGATTAAATAAAATTATACTCATTGAATAGAGTTGAAAACAGTGTGGCAAAAGGAAAAATTGCACGTTTTGTGCAATTTCTTCTTTTGTCACTATGTTTTCAAAAAGCCGTCTGCTGCAGAGGCGTCCGAAAGCGTCTTCCCCTGCAGTTAATGATTCGAGTTATACAATGCATTATTATTATTGCATGCTTGTGTTATCGTGAGTCTAATGTCGAGTGGTATTTTTTAGCGACCAAATCAGATCACGAGAGCTGCGTAACTTCGTTCAATCTAATATTGGTCTACGTTGTCGCTACTCATCAACTAGGTATTATCTTGACCGTCTCATCGATGTTAAATATTATATGAAACATCAACGATAACTGTACATACCGCATAACAAGAGTATATAAGACTCCGAAAGCATTTGAAGAACAGTCTTGATATAAATCACGTTTCTGCAACGGTGTCTATTACAGAAGCCTGTTGGCGTTACAAGGAAAGTGATAAAAAATAACACATGGTCAGACAGAAAGGGATAAATATAACACATGTTCAGACAGATAGTGATAAATATAACACATGGTCAGACAGAAAGTGATAAATATAACACATGGTCAGACTGAAAGGAATAAATAAAACATGGTCTGACAGAAAAGGGATATATATATAACATGGTCAGATAGAAAGTGATAACTATAACACATGGTCAGACAGAAAGGGATAAATATAACACATGGTCAGACAGAAAGTGATAAATATAACACTTGGCCAGACAGAAAATGATAAATATAACACATGGTAAGACATAAAGGAATAAATAAACCATGGTCTGACAGAAAAGGGATATATATATAACATGATCAGACATAAAGTGATAACTATAACACATGGTCAGACAGAAAGGGATAAATATAACACATGGTCTGACAGAAAGGGATAAATATAGCACATGGTCAGACAGAAAATGATTAATATAGCACATGGTCAGACCGAAAATGATTAATATAGCACATGGTCAGACATAAAAGGGATGAATATAACACCTGGTCGGCCAGAAAGGGATAAATATAATACATGGTCAGACAGAACGTGATAAATATAACACATAGTCATACAGAAAGTGATTAATATAACTCATGTCAAGACAGAAAGGGATAAATATAGTACACAGAAAGTGATTAATATGACACATGGTCTGACATAAAGTGATTAATATAACATATGACCAGACAGAAAGGGATAAATATAACACATGGTCAGACAAAAAGGGATAAATATAACACATGGTCAGACAGAAAGTGATAAATATAACACATGGTCAGACAGAACGTGATAAATGTAACACATGGTCAGAGAGAAAGGGATTCATTCACTGGAGCTTACTTCCGCTTTCTACAATTTTCCACCTATATCACGGCTACCAGTTAGCACATCCAAGTGATTTTTTACAGGCTTTTACGGAGTTGTAACCTCTCGTTTTCTGTATTCAATCAACATGAAAGAATACTGTCACGCCTAATTTGTTTGCTTGTTTGCGTATTTAACTCTTTCAGCGCCAAAGGCAATATTGAGCTTTTTGCAAACAACACTGATTCAGGTGAGTCAGCTCGTAACGAGCTGTCTCACCTGAACTCAGCATTGTTTTCCTTGTAGTTATCTAAACATTCCAAAACTCTTATAAAATATGCAATAGAGTCGCCCGACTTTGAACATGGAAGAGTCCACTTCAAACAATTCGGCGCTGAAAGAGTTAAAGCCATTTTTTCAAACATTGTGTCTGTTATATCACGGCTTTCCAGTACTACCGGGTTTAATTTATCCTGACACCGTTTCATCAGTCGCAATGCTATCACGACGACCTTGAGCACCAAGGATGCAGAAAGGCCTTTACACTTTACAACCATTTAAAAAGTCTTTCGAATTAGTCGACCGGGTTAGAGCCCCGATCCCGATTGTTGTCATTTCACATAATTTATGTTCCACAAAACATTTAACATTTGAGAGACACGAGCAGTGTGTTTAACTTTGGGACAAAACTACCATAATTCAAAATACACGATGACACAACGTCATCATCTCTAGACCCTGACTCAAAAGAAAATCTACGAACACTGTTACGATAGTTATAGCTTATACTCCATTCCCACACACAGCTAACTCCGAAAAACATCTCGGCAAAAATGTGGAAAATCTCTATAAATGATTGCATATGTATTAAAAAGTGTATATGCATATGTATTGAAAAGTGTATTAAAAACAACTTTTTTAACAAAAGAGGAAATGCTAACAACGATCAGTTTCTGATTTTGCCAAAATGTTTTCTAAAGCCGTCAAAACGTGTATACAGGTCGGAATGGCTTAAACTTATGCATGTTTAATCGACTGTAAAGCGAGTTCGATGTCTGTTTATTTACACAGTTCTCGCAACGGATGAGTGGAAATGTAAAAACTCTTGAACTCGGTCCCACGGGATTCGATTCCGAGACCTTAAGACCACATGGCCAGTGCTCTACCTCTGATTAATTGACATACTCTCTCTAAAATGTCTCCAAATAAACTGTGGAATAACTTCGGATTTTTGTAATTATTAGTGAATTGCTTTAAAAACTTGGCTTTTTTTGTTAACTCTTTCAGCGCCAAAGGCAATATTCAGGTTTTTGGGAACAATACTGATTCAGGCGAGTCAGCTCGTAACGAGCTGTCTCACCTGAAATCAGCATTGTTTGCCTTTTAGTTATCAAAATAGTCCAAAATGGTATTACATGAGAAGTGGAGACGCCCGATTTGTATCATGGAAGAGTCTACTTTAAACAATTCGGCGCTGAAAGAGTTAAATACAAGATTTCGTTGGCATAATCAATTATTTTAAGTATTAAATCTTATTGTAACATCTGCTACTTTAAAAATGTGATCGTGCCATTGAAAGATTTATTAAAATAAATCATCATTTAATCAGGCTCTTAATAAGAAGCTTGTTTTTGTAGAAACAGACAAAGATTATGGTGTTTATCCTTTACTTTATACAAATGCATGACGCATCTACAGCAAAATACATTTGAAAACATTGCGACTAAAGAGAAATTACTGTTGTAGTTTCCATATGTTTGCCTCTAGATATATTCAAATTCGTCTACTGCAGGTTTTCTGTATGTGGGAAAGGATTTTTACATTGCACTGTCTGTCTACGTCACCTGTTGTTCATCGTTTGTCACTGTCACAAGTCTAAAAATACATCATAGATATAATGGGCATCATATGCTAATTCCAACTATTAAGTGTCATAATCTGGTATATCTATGTTTGCAGTCCAAATTTCCAGTCACGTGGAAACTGAACTGTGTTATACATCCTTTCCCACATACTGCATCTCTGCAGCAGAGGACTATGAAATATCCAGTCAAACAATAGTTAAATCTCCGTAAATGAGGATAATATTTACTTTATGTATCTTCTATGAGTGGAACATGTTATGACAACAGGAGAAATTGCTCGTTTTTCTACAAGTTGTCTGCTGCAGACGTCTGCACATACAGGAGGAGGGTTTAGTCAAGCATTGCTAGTAACAAGAAATGTATCTTTATGCACGATGAAATCCGTATTCGAAGAAAGCATGTACAGTGGACTCGCGATAATTCGAATATAACGTTTGACTCCAATATACCGTTTGACTCGAATATAACGTTTGACTCGAACCATTTCCTGAAATGGATCTGTGATTGAAACAATCAATTGGCATTAAACCCCAAATAATAATAATAATAACGGGACTGTTGCAGTAGCAGTTCTTATTGCACTTATGATCGCTGTTTTTTTATACAATTGTATCACTGCCTCGCGTTACATAATAAACACTTTAGTAGACATGAATTACGAAGCTGACAATACACTTCCTACTGGTATTTTAACATAAACCCATCAAGCAATAGAACACGTCAATAACTCAAAATGTATGAGTCCCTTTTGAGTTCGATTTATCGAGAGTTCACTGTACATGGCAGGTTTAGTCGTAGAAACCAACATTCATGACTCCCTGTTATCAGCCTAGTCGTAGTAATCCACTTTCGTGACTTCTTGTTATCAGCCTAGTCGTAGAAACCAACATTCATGACTCCCTGTTATCAGCCTAGTCGTAGAAATCCACTTTCGTGACTTCTTGTTATCAGCCTAGTCGTAGAAACCAACATTCATGACTCCCTGTTATCAGCCTAGTCGTAGAAATCCATTTTCGTGACTTCTTGTTATCAACCTAGTCGTAGAAACCAACATTCATGACTCCTTGTTAACAGTCAAGTTGTAGGAGCCGACATTAGTGACCGTACTGATGCGGATACTGATCTGGACAGTTGGGTGATTTAGATTAGACTGTACGGATGCGCATACCGATCTGAACAGTTGGGGATGATTTAGATTAGACTGTACGGATGCGGATACTGATCTGGACAGTTGGGGTGATTTAGATTAGACTGTACAGATGCGGATACTGATCTGGACAGTTGGGGTGATTTAGATTAGACTGTACGGATGCGGATACTGATCTGGACAGTTGGGGTGATTTAGATTAGACTGTACAGATGCGGATACTGATCTGGCCAGTTGGGGCTGATTTAGATTAGACTGTACAGATGCGGATACTGATCTGGACAGTTGGGGTGATTTAAATTAAATTGTACAGATGCGGATACTGATCTTGACAGTTGGGGTGATTTAGATTAGACTGTACGGATGCGGATACTGATCTCGACAGTTGGGGTGATTTAGATTACACTGTACGGATGCGGATACTGATCTGAACAGTTGGGGTGATTTAAATTAAACTTTACGGATGTGTACACTGATCTTGACCGTCCGGACGATTTAGATAAGATTGTACGGATGCCTATACGGATATTGATCATCAGGAATGATGGTTTTCGTGTGACGTATCGATAGGTGTTATTTTTGCATGACACGCCACATCGATGATCAGAGATAATGTGTTCACATAGAACATATGTAAATGTTAAATACTAAAATACTTTACAATGTCACATTATGGGTTTGATCAAAGGTAATAGTCATAAATAAATATGTTAGATGATTTACTCTTTTTGTGCATGAATTCCATTTGCTTAAGACATTGTGAATGAATTATTTGACGACAGGTATAGCCTAATGTTTATACAATCGTATATGAAGAACTTGTTTACTGCCGTTTACAATGTGAGGAAACTGCGTAGGATGACTGAAAAGCATACAGCCTTTACGTTGATTATGTACAGTTTGCATGAATGGTTATAACGTTTTGGGAAAACTAGCCAAAGTGTTAACCTATACCCTATCAGAAGTGATTATCGTTGACGGGTCTATTAAACATGTCAAAAGGTTCGGGTTACCCGGTCTTTTATTTCGGGTGGCTCGGACATTTACAATATAAAAGTAATAGCGCGAGAAAACCCCTTCACTTGGAGTCAAAGTCGATTTGTTTGTTTGGCGTTTAACCTCGCTGTCAACATTGTTTTTAGTTATATCACGGCATTTCGTGCGTCAGTACTTCCGGTCCATTTATCCTAACACCAGCGAGTCAGACAACCCCCATGTGTTGAGCCCCAAAAAGGTAAAGCCATTTCTACCATGTTTAACTCTTTCAGCTCCGAATTGTTTAAAGTAGACTCTTCCATGTTCAAAATCGGGCGTCTCCATTTCTCATGTAATAAAAGTTGGGACTATTTTGATAACTAAAAGGCAAACAATGCTGATTTCAGGTGAGACAGCTCGTTACGAGCTGACTCACCTGAATCAGTATTGTTTGCAAAAACCTCAATATTGCCTTTGGCGCTGAAAGAGTTAAGTCTAAATAAATATCGATTATCGATGATTCGAACCTGATCATAGTAATCTGGAGTATACATTAATCCACCCTTTCTCACATACAATCAATCTGCAGCAGACGGCTTTACAAAATATTTGCAAAAACATAGTAGTAACATTGTTATGGTAAAAGTTGAAGTTGTTCATAGTGAGCAATATTTCCTTTTGCCACAACTTTCTTTTCAAAAGTCGTCCGCTGCAGTTGCGTCAAAATGTGTTTACAACTTGGAGAGGATTGTCAACTATTTCCATAGAACTGTGGAAACTGCATCTCGTATTTGGTTTAAATCGAAATAGATCCTCTAGCAATGTTCCTTTTTTCTACTGACCTTCCATCTTTTCGTTATTATATATAACTCGTAAAACATCTTTATTTCATGAAAATTGAGAATTCGTTTACATTCATTAACCCAGTTACTGTAGTAACACAGTTTAAGGAATACCAAACAAAGGATGTAGGTAAATCGAAAAAAATGAAACATTGTTTGAACGAGGTTTGTCTACTTGTCTTCTATCGAAAATATTTTCAAGCCAATTATTTTCACAGGGTTGGAACTAAGTGACACGAAGAGGCGTTTACGGTTTTCTGTTGGTAATGGTTTTGGACAGTTCTGTCACGTGTTTCTACTAAAAGATGATAAATATTAGCGGTTGTTGACCGCTAAGTCGATCCCAATGGTAATGTGGAATGTTGACGTCTGTTTCATTTTCATTAATAGATAACTGTTAAGTGTCATGGTAGAATGCTGTATTATGACAAATTAGTATTTTTTGGTTAAATATCAAGCTGATATTAAGGAATAAATGCAATTCAACTGAATATTTTATCAATTCCACAAATAATTATATCTGAATGATCAAGAAAATTGTATTGGCTGGTCTAAATATCCTTAAACACCAATAGACACATATATATACCGTGAAAACCCCGTACTTTGGCACATTTGTAATGTATTTTCTGACGGATGAAACGTAACGACTTTCAGACAGAGACACACAGTTTATGTAGACTACATGATTTTCATTGTTACTGCTAAAGGGACAAATTCACAAGCGCATCGTATAACATCAACACATTTCGTGATCAAAGCCCGTCGATTATTGTGTAAAACCCGTTAACAATCGTAGTCCCAAATCAAGTCTTGGAGTGACAGAATGCCTGTGATTTTAGACGCATTGAAGCTATTGTATTCTTTATAACGAATGTACTACTAGTATTCAAACAAACCATACAAACCCATCTTTCTAAACCGATGGTGGCACGTAGAAACATGACTCAGAGGTAGAACGACGGCTTGTGATCCAAAGGTTCGAATCCCGCGAGAGGAGAGTACGGTCAATTTTTGAAATATTTCTCACACACTCGAAGCTGGTACTGTTTGAGTATTGAGGAAGCAGCCATCCAGAATGGTTAATCAAAATTGTAAGAGCTTGTTTCAAAACATGTGTAAACATAAGAAGTTTCAATCAAACTAAACATTCGGTCATTTTGCTTATTCATTTCTCAAACGCAGACATATTTTGACGGACCTGCAACAGACGACGTTTTAAAACAGTGTGGCAAAAAGGAGATATTGCCCGTTATGTTTGAGTTGTTATCAATTATTGTACTTTCGTTTGTTCAGGTTGTCCGCACATTTGCCTAGATGTTACCTTAGTCGGATGTTGCAGATTTGTTTGCAAGTGGGAAAGAGTTCAATACGTCTGGTATTCCTATCTGGAACACAAAACCCACCACGGTATCATGAGGTATTTAGATTGACCGAATTCGCCGAGCCCCGGTAGCTAGATAAGTAGTGACGAGGGTTGTCAATCCAGGGGTTGTGAGTTCGAACCCTAGCTCGGCCAACCTTCTTTCAAACGTTTGACAAAAGACACAGCGACAAGTTTCATTCGTCTTACACCAATATGATTACAGTTTATGTGGAAAAGCAGCCAGTTGTTTTGAAACGCTATTGTATGGATCACTGGTGTTAGAAAGCCAGGAAATACATGGGCTGGTGAACTATCCTCCGTGATATGCTTGAAATTTGATGGAAACGACGTCAAACCACAATCAATCAATCAATTAATAAATCAATCAATCAATTAATTGACCGACTTCTGTTGGATTTCAGAGACCTGTAACGGATATTCTGGGGCGTATTGAACGGTTTTTATATTCATAGGTCAGCGATGTATTTGAAAATCCGTGGGTAGGATAGATGTCGCCGCACAATTGTTAAACAAGAAATGATCTATCGAAATGAACAATATCATAAGATATGATATCAAGTTGGGAAAACTTTGATCCTTTGATAAATACGAGTTTAAATGTCATAAAAATCATGTGCAATTTATTCAAAGCTCTGCATAGCTCCTTTAAATAGATCACCTCTGAAGAAGAGAATAGAACACTTAACCCAGATATACAAGAGCCACGGCTTTGCGCTTTGTGATAGCATTGCTACTGAGCACAGTTGCTCAGACGAAAGCAACTCTGAGAAAGTCATGAAAGACTTTTATAGGTAAACTGGCCTCCGTGACATGACTTGAAATTGTTGAAAAACGGCGATAAATCATAGCAAAAGTATCTGAGAAAAGTAAGGATCTAGGTGCCCTGTATATACGCGAAGTCTCGCCGCAACCATTATTGTCTGCCTTCTGCAATGATTAGCTTATATTTTCTGACAACAAACTAGAAACGAATCCCTGCTAGTTTTAAGCCAATGCAATGTTAACCCTTTCCCACATGTAAGCATATGTTGACACCTCTGCAACTTTTGAAAACATTGTGACCTACAGGAAAGATTTATGATTTAAAAAATTAAACTTACCTTTATAGAGGTTTTCCATAACATTGCCAATATGTTTTCAAAGTAGTCTGCTGCAGATTCTGTATATGTGAGAAATGTTTAGCTGGTGGCAAACCGGAGAGGCACCGCGACGCGCGACGCCATATAGCTAGGCGCAGCTCCTATACGAGCCATTCCGCGAGAAAACCAACATTGTTGACTCTGCGTATAGTATCGATCCGGATCAAGCATAAACATGCCGCGTAGGCTAACCCGGACATACATGTACATGTATCGCCTCCTGTGGATTTTCTGTTTCAGGAATCATTACTTTATACCTCTATTCCCCTGAGACGAAATATGTCGGTCCGGATTAGCCTGCGCGGGCTGTATATCTTATTAGATCATTACTTGCGAGTCTGGTTATAAGTTATAAATGAGAAATGTTCAATTAAGTCGCAAAACACATGCATAAATCGCCTGGTTTTAAAACTGTTCAAAAGTTGTCTTGAAATATTAGAACTATAATTCTTTGATAAACTCCGATTAATAATTTCACTTTCCAGTACCATAAACATCTAAATATTGATGGTTTATGCTTCATTTTTACTGTGCAGACATACCAAGTAAGCTAAATGTTATACATTTTCATGACTTTCAATTGACAGTTTTTCAACATTTACTGCCAAAATAGATTTGAACTACGTATTACAAACTTTGTTTTCACTATAAGCAAATGTTTGCAGAAGATTCAATATTTCAAAACTTTGATCGCCAGCTTGAGTTCAGCACCATCAAATGAGAACTGTTCAATTAAGTCGCAAATGCACATGCATAACATCTCCTGGTTACCTCTTTATATGCGTAATTAATCTTCTTTAAATGTTTCTATATCTTTATAATAGTTCTAACAAACGTAGTTAACTATGTACAAAAACGCTAACAGTGACTCCATACGTGATTTGGGTACATGTTTCCTGTCAAACAAAATACAATAATGAAAATCATAATGCATGTCTGGATTATAAAATATGTATATTCCTGTGCTATTTACAGACATTTTCTGATGCATCTGCAGCAACCGGCTTTTGAAAACATAACGAGCAATTTCTCCTTTTGCCACAATATTGTTTTCAAAGGCTTTATTATATGATTATCCTTTTACTTATAGAGGGAGCCCATAATCAAAATTCAATATTTTATTAACGTAAAGACGAAGGATTAATATTTAATAGTCTCGTAACGCATTTGTATCCCAAAAAGAATTTCTCAACGTTTGTCAAAATATGATTCTTGTTTGAAATGGTTAACCTCATTATAACGGTCAAAATAATAACCTCCTAAGACTTATCAAGTTACTTATTGCGTTACACATTTAATAGTTGAAGTGGGACGGCTTACAATGCATCAAACAAATATCAAATAGAACTGATCAAGGTCAATATAACATAACGACTTGAACATTCTCTTATAGGTAGTCCCAAGTAGGGTGGTTGGAACCGCCCAGTTTAACTCTTCTCTTAGTGGAATATCTATTACTTGTCTTTGAAATTATTTTATTTTGTAAAATTATAATGGTTGAACAGTATTTCTTTTATTTTAACTTCTTGTAAAATGCTTTAGTTTTTTCTTTGTATCTAATGGTTTGTAACTTACTTTAGGCAAATTATCCAAAGTTTTATTTTTAGTACTGTATGTATCCGTTTCATTACATTGTGTCGCTTTTTTTTAACAACAACAATAAAAATAATTAATAAAAAAAAACCTCCATCGTATTGCATAGGAAGCAGTGCAGACATATCATATTCTTATTGTAATGAACCTTGTTTGTTTGAACGTCATAAGCGTATGCCCGGTGTTTCTGCGATTGAAAATCAGACAACTTTTTGAAAACATTGTGACAAAAGAAGAAATTGCTCAAAACGATCAATTTCTCCTTTTGCCGCAAAGTTTTCAACTCTATTAAATACAAAAAACTTTCGTTTATAGAGAATTTATATATTCTTTGCCATGATCATTACACAGTGGTCTGCTACAGATTTGTAATCGCAATTAAGGTTGACGTAGTATCGAACATAATAATAATGGTGTGAGGTCGTATTTGATACCTATATGAATCTCATTAGGACCCCCACTCTCACAGAGACGAGCACGTTTACTTTCATTTAGTTGAATGTTTACCCACGATTTAGATCAATTATCTACACTATTGTGAATCAGATATAATTGCACTTTAAATCAGACATAGAAACGATGGTTTATTAGTGTTATGATATCGTTGTAGTTTGTATAAAACGTTTTCCGTCCGTTAATTAAGGGTAGCAATCAAGTATTATTGAAAGCTTCGAGCATCTTCGGATTGACATATCTCGTAATTCAGCCTAATAGTTGTTTACTAATAAACCAACCAACCTGTTAACCCTTTCAGCGTCGAATTGTTTAAAGTAGACTCGTCCATGTTCAAACTCGTTCGACTCTATTTTCATATTATACGATTTTTGGAATATATTTATAACTCACAGCCAAACAATGCAGATTTCAGGTGAGACAGCTCGTTACGAGCTGACTCACCTTAAATCTGTATTGTTTGCAAAAAGCTCAATATTGCCTTTGGCGCTGAAAGAGTTAAACAACGAAAATCACCATTCGACCAATTGCTGCGTATCTTTTGTGAAACTGCTAATGTTTATCATGCTTTGTCAATGGCTTATCAGGTTTTGGCGTCGACCAAGCATACCTCTATATACAAAACTCAACAGGAGCGTATTTTTAAATCTTCTATGAATCGAGCCTCAGTAGCTCAGTAGGTAGCGCCGTAGGCTGTCGGTAAATTGATGTGTGTTCAAACCGAAGCTCGGCCAACATTCTTTCCGACGTTTGACAACATGTAATACGACAAGCGTCATTCGTCTTTCACCCAGAGTATAATTGTTTGACGTTTGACAACATTTAATACGACAAGCGTCATTCGTCTTTCACCCAGAGTATAATTGTTTGACGTTTGACAACATTTAATACGACAAGCGTCATTCGTCTTTCACCCAGAGTATAATTGTTTGACGTTTGACAACATTTAATACGACAAGCGTCATTCGTCTTTCACCCAGAGTATAATTGTTTGACGTTTGACAACATTTAATACGACAAGCGTCATTCGTCTTTCACCCAGAGTAGAATTGTTTGACGTTTGACAACATTTAATACGACAAGCGTCATTCGTCTTTCACCCAGAGTATAATTGTTTGACGTTTGACAACATTTAATACGACAAGCGTCATTCGTCTTTCACCCAGAGTATAATTGTTTGACGTTTGACAACATTTAATACGACAAGCGTCATTCGTCTTTCACCCAGAGTATAATTGTTTGACGTTTGACAACATTTAATACGACAAGCGTCATTCGTCTTTCACCCAGAGTATAATTGTTTGACGTTTGACAACATTTAATACGACAAGCGTCATTCGTCTTTCACCCAGAGTATAATTGTTTGACGTTTGACAACATTTAATACGACAAGCGTCATTCGTCTTTCACCCAGAGTATAATTGTTTGACGTTTGACAACATTTAATACGACAAGCGTCATTCGTCTTTCACCCAGAGTATAATTGTTTGACGTTTGACAACATTTAATACGACAAGCGTCATTCGTCTTTCACCCAGAGTAGAATTGTTTGTTTCCATGAAAGAATGGGATCAAGTTTTCACTGAGTATCAACAGTTATAATTTTATTGCCAGAAGTGAAAATTACTCTTGGGTTTTGGTGAATGTAAATTTATCGATATTAAAACTAAACTAATTATCGATTAAGACAATGAAGTGACAATTTGCAAGCGACTACTTCATTAGACATTTGAAAGCAAAGTGACCCTCTGTACTCGAACATAGGTTGAAGTACTAGTAAATCCGTTGTATGGACGAACAGACTGAGTCACTGCCCGCAGTAATGTCGGTGAAACCGGTGCACTTCTCAGAATATTTAAGGGAAAATATTTGATGCTGCTTTAAACATCTCGAGCAGTGTATTAATGGTATGCAAGATCACATAAAAGCATAATTGTTCCACAATTCTTAAAATTGTTATGTACAAAGAAATCTGCAGCAGTTTACTTTAACCCTTTCCCACCTGTAGATGAATTTTGTTCAAAAGCAGCAGACGACTTTTGTGGCCAAAGGTGAAATTGCTTGCTCATGATGAGCAATTTCTCCTTTGGCTACAAAGTGTTCAACTTTATTTAACAATTAAGCTATCTTTTATGGAGATTTCTCAGGCTTTTGTCACTCTGTTTTCAAAGACGTCTGCTGCAGATTTGTTCTATGGGTGAAAGGATAAATAACATCTGGATAACAATACTGGAAATGTATAAAACCTGTCATATCATTATTGAAAGAGTTGAACATATCCTGTCACCATGTGTCCAGAACTTGTCTGCTTCGGCATAATGTCATAATGAGGTGCATATCGAACAGAGTTAATAATAATAATAAAGACTTTATTCATAGAGGCTGCACAGTTGGGCATGCCCAGTCTTCCCTGTGGGCCTCTGTTAAAACATTTACAAATATGTACACACATAATTAAGCTACAGTTACACTGAAGCCGGAGCCAACACGGAGCACCCCAGATTAACATGGAACACCCCGGATCAAGAGATATCTTAATCCGGGATGATCCTGGGTGAAATTGAGTCTCCAAACATCGTAACCCCGGACCAGCCCGGACCCAACACGCACCACAACGGAAGAACACGGAGCCAACACGGAGACACCACGGTTCTGACCCCGTAACCACCACATCAGCGCCACGTACCATCCCGGAATTAACCGGACCATCCCGGATCAGCTACGGACTGTCCCGGACCCATTATGACATGCCGGATCGCCCAGGATTGCCCAGGATCGACAGGGATCTTCCCGGAGCCAACACGGTCGCTACACGGACCGTCCCGTACCCGGATTGAAAAATCCTCCCGGACGGTCCCGGATGACCACGGCAATTATCCCGGACTGTCCCGGACTATCCCGAATAAGCCCAGACCCAATGGGGATCCAACACAGATCTGACCCCGGACCGGCCAAATGTCAGTCCGGGTCGCTCCGGGACAGTCCGGGAGGTCGGTGGGACTGGGGCTTTAGGTATGCACTGTTATGGGAGAGAGTTTATTCAAGTAAAATATGTCAACTCCTATGTCACCAAGAAAGATATGTTGATTTAAGTGTTCTAAAATATTCACAGTTCCTGACATGTAGTGGAATCTGGTTCCATATTTTTGGTCTTGAGTAGGTCAAAGAATTTCTATAAAAGTTAAAGAATCCAATTGGCTAACCAAAAAAAGCGCAATGTTAAGTATGTTTATCCTTTCCATCATCCAACAAAACAACAGCAGACGACTTTGAAAACATCTGAAAAGAGTTTAAAATAATAGAATGTCTCCTTTTTTCGAAACGTTTTAAACAGTTGTCTGCTGCAGATGCATAATAATGTTTCTTCAAATGGTACATAGGTAAATAATCCAACACATACTTATACTAAAGCTGGATGGTTAAAGATGTATGTGTAATTTCTCTTGCATTGCATTCAGCATTCCACACTTCACAAGGACATAAATGTATTCCTGTATTTATTTGCTCAACGTAAATTAACATATTTGACCTAAACTGACGGGATCACGTGCACTCGGTACCTCCAATGACGTACAAAAGATGGGTTGTACTATATCCAATATGGCGTTGGCATAAATAACGTTTAATTTAGATTTGATTTGCAAATTGGTGTAATTTTCATGAATAGAGATGCGCTTATTGGAATGTTTACAATTTATTTACCATCAATGTGTCCTTTATACCTTAATACACGCGTTAGACCTCCTTTACTCTATGAGCGCCGACTTGTTAAAGGTAGACTCTTCCATGTTCAAGATCGGGTGTCTCCATTTCTCATTTAATTAAAGTTTTGGAATTTTTGATAACGAAAATGCAAACAATGCTGATTTCAGGTGAGACGAGCTAACTCAACTGACTCTGTATTGTTTGCAACAAATACTCACTATTACCATTGGCGATGAATGAGTAAACTAGAAATCACATTGCTATTTAGTTTTACATCTTGTGTAATATTAATGATATTTGTAATGATATATATCAAACTCAAACGCATTATTGTAAAAGTTGTATTTGAACTTATTGAGACCATGCATATGCACATGATGATCTTCGGTGTGCGCAGCTGCTATCTTATCCATTTTGTTGTGAACAAGCTAAAATTGAATAAGAGAGGGTTAGGTAAATAAATTTGACCTGAAAAGAAACCAGTTTAAATGGAAATGAGATCCTTAAATGCCGTTGAAAATTTACGAGTTAATATTATTGATAGCTTTGCTCTCGTATACAAGTCTTTAGAATTCACATATTGAAATCGCAAATGCATTAAACGCACGGAAAATGGAGGTTTATAAGTCATTACAGGCCTACTTACGCGTTTGGCATGCCCGTTCTATAGTCTGTTATATACTCGAACTGGTTAACGACTTGATTAACATATATTGACACAAGCTCTGAATATATAGGTATGTTGCGGGGAGAGAAAACCCTTCCCCTGTCTAAACTAACAACAACATTAATTGCTCTTCCTCTGACATCCACCGTTGCTTTATTTCATTTACCTACTTCGTTTTCGTTTGCGGGAAAAGGTTCAGATACATTTTACATTTATCAGTTAACAAGGATAAGTAACTGACAAGATTTGGCGCACGGGTTCTTGTTATAAATTGCTTGAACTTTATGTAATCATTATGAAAGATATTATGATAAATGTGTAGTGTAGACAAAAAAGAAGACTTATGTATGGTCACACCAGGGGTCGCACGTCTTGTCATAAATAGTTTGAACTTAATGTTTTTATTATGAGAAATAATATAGAAATAATGGGTCAGGCGGTCAAATAAGTTACGCTGGCATACTTACATACCATGGGGCGCAAGTCTTGTTACGGATACATGTACCTTGAACTTTATTTGGCTATCTTGTGAAATAACATTCGAAAGTCTGCCGCCATGCGGCCACTGAATGGATTAAGCTGGCGTTTTGCCAGGATATAGGGCAGTAGGACGATACAACGTTTTCCTGCTGAAATCCTACAACAGTAAGTATTGAATGCTTAAAATATTGAGTAGAAAGTGGTAGCAAGCAATTTCAACCAATATTAGACAGTATGCATGTTCACAAATGTATTTAATGTACATTACGGCACGATGGTGTAGTGATAGAGCTTCCACCTAGGGTGCGGGGTGTCTTGGGTTCGAATCTTAGCCGGGTCATTCCAAATATTTTAAGAATGGTAGTAATGTATTTCCCTTAACAACACTAAGGATTGTAGCGGTTAGCATTAAGAATGACTCGCTTGTGGTAGAATAAATGGACCAGCAGTACTGTTTACTACACAATAAACCGTGATGTAACTGAAAAAAGGTGTCACATGGCCTAAAACGCAAAGAAAACAAACACATATGTAAACGTTGTTAAAAAATATCGTATAGCAAGATTAGTTTAATGTAATGTTGGTATTGCGGAGATTAGCGGACTAATTGTACTACCCACTGGGTGAATATCGGTCTCTATTGACCCATATCACGGGAGGCTTATTGCACAATGTAAACCTGGATTAAGATTTGAGCCGTTCCACGAGAAAATCTACATTGCGTAAAGTATCGACCCGGATCAACCTTAACATACCGCGCAGGGTAACCCGGAAAGATATTTCTCGCCTCCTGAGGATTTTCTGTTTCAGGAATGATTACTCTATACCTCCATCCCCCTGAGACGGCATGAGTCGCCCCGAATACATTACGCATACATTACGCATACATTACGCATAGTCCATAATATTGGCTTTCTCGTGGAACGGCTAATTTTTAGAGCACATCATCTCCTTTCAAAGTATTTCGGTCAAGCGAACTAAGTAGCCCATCTTGATACCCTTAGGGTTCGTCTGTCGTCTTTTTAAAGCATGTGTATCGAATGTCCATCAGACGGAATAGAATGGTTTATTTCTGTGTAATACAGCGATACAGTTTAATCCAGTGAACACACAGGGGTGTTAGGGGTGTTCATGTCATGATCAACCAGGACCCTTAATTTCACGAGTGTCTATATCACAAGACAGTAATGAAACTAACATATTTGGTACTCATGAATGGAAATATAATCGTCATCAATGAAAAATTCACTATTTGAAACACTGGGTGTATCAGGCTTCGAGAGTATTGCGCGGAATGCCTGGGTTTTCAATATGGTGCACTTTATCATTTTATAACTATTATCTTATTTGCCTTCATAATTCGGCGACATTTCTTTAAAGCACCCACCTTAAACAAAATGAACACAGCTTTAAGCAGGTTTGACCTACCTGTTGTGATGTAGGCGCGTTTATGTATATTTATATTTGTCTATATGAGCCGCCACGCGAGAAAACCAATAGTATGGCCTCTGCGTAATGTATCGACCAATATCAGCCTGCGCAGTCCGCGCAGACTGACCCGGGACGACACATTCCGTCTCAGGGGAATAGAGGTATAGAGTAATGATTCATAAAACAGAAAATCCACAGGAGGCGAAAGTGCCTGTCTGGGTTAGCCTTCGTGGCATGTTTAACCTGGTCCGGAACGATACTTTACGCAGATTCATAAATGTAGGTTTTCCCGCGGGCCGGCTCATATTCAGAGGCGTTTTTCCTACGAGTCACTTAATTATCAATGTGTAGAGATTGCATTTATAACCAAATATTGATTTAGTCCAATACATTCCTTCCAATGTGGAGATCCATTCATGTTTGATTCCATTTTCTTCGGGATTTTGATAGATTTACAATGGGAAAATGTCGCTCTAAAAGCTAATGAACTTAAATAATGCTCCGACACAATGCCTTTAAATGACTTTAACTTGAATGGTGCTTTGCGAAAGCCATCCTTGACGTTATTAATACACGTGTAGAAAAATACCTGAACGTCCATCCTCAGGGTTTACATGTTTCATACTCTACACTAGTTTCTTGAAACCTTCTACGGCTTATTGGCGAACTGGGCAGAACCAGATCAGTATGTGCGGACGCGCTGGCTGATCTGGAAATACGCTGGGTCGCGAATCCATTACTGTTAGCGCAACTCATTACCTTAGTGTTCAGTCATTTAGGGAAAGAATCCTCAAGGAGCAATTATTTCGATTCGATTTAAAGTAGCGACAATAAGTCACCAGACTTGAAGGGATAGTCGCAAGTGTATTTTTACTTATATCTCCCCTTAAATGTAACATAATATTCCGAACAGGCAAAGGTTCGCGCGGTGTGGCTAGAATGTAATCTGAAGCCCAAACTTATTATCCAGATTAAGTGGGTATTCACCTCTTTTGAATCGACGCATTTTAATTGAAAATCCCCGATTTAAAATAAAGCAATTAAATAGTATCACTTCAGTACTCTCGTACTAATGTAAAAACGACAGAATGGGTAAACCATTACGATATTAATGTAACATAAACTTATGTATCAACCGTTCCAAGAGAAAACCAACATTATGGACTCTGCGTAAAGTATCGACCAAGATCAGCCTAAGCATACCGCGCAGGCTAACCCGGGCAGACACGTTTCGCCTTCTGTGAATTTTCTGTTTCAGGACTCGTAACTCTATACCTCTATTCCCCTGAGACGGAATGTGTCGGCCCGGTTTAGCCTGCGCGGACTGCGCAGGCTGATCTGGGTCGATACATTACGCAGAGTTCATAATGTTGGTTTTCTCGTGGAACGGCTCATATGTTTAATGCAATGGGTTTTCGATGTTATTATTGAGATGTACGGGTACATTTTAAAGAAATTGACTACTCTTTATATCCATGTATGTCCTTCTCTTATCAAAACATCACAAGATTTTATTAAGAGTAAAAATCATATAACAAAAATTTTACGAACACGAAACAGTGTATGGTTGAAGGCGGGATGGCCACGACCTCACGCCAACCTATGAACGTGGCTAGTACAGTCATACAAAAAAAAAATTGACACAAAACTAAAATATAATTCGACTGCTTTATAACTGTATGAAATCCCATATTAAACATGTTTCTGTCTAAACATGGTTGATTATAGCTCATTGTTTGAAAGCAAATTTCTTTTTGGAGTTTGACCTCTTGCATCTATTGATACATGTTTAGCGAACAGCTTTACTCCTTGTCCGAATTCTTCCAAAAAAGCGTATTCCATCATAGTGTTTCTTGTAGCATGCACTAAAACACTAGATGCTTTGTAAACGTTTATGTCTTTTTTAGAACGAATACATAGTTTACAATTTACAGTAGATACTGCTTTCAGCAAAAACGTGCTTGTTTGTTGATTGGGGTTTAATGTCTTTTTTGTGGCGATTGGTTTAACAATTGCCACAATGCTAACAGAAACAACAACAACGAAAGAAATTACATTGTCAGTTTTGAACAGCCCGTTGAATTTGTATTCCTTACTGCAAACCAATTAACCTACGTCCGTTTACCCGCCAAATATATAGTTCCATCAGTGATTGAGAGACACGATTAATAATAATCATGTCAGTGCTACTTTGGTACCGGATTGATACTAAGATTTGAGATATATTGAAATATATCTACATAGAGTTAAATATGTAAATATTATCTTTCTTCATGTTTGGGCAGATCATAAATATCATTGCACGTTCTATAACTCTCATGCTACTCAAAACACCTCAATGACGCATTGGAATGCGCCTGGAAATTCCAAAAGGTTCTATAAATAGTTTGCGAATATATAATCTCAATATCATAAACGCTTTATTTTGTATTTGTTGCAATATATGAAAGCGTCTAGATGATAAGACTGGTTTTCGAAGGTTTAAGGACACGATGTCATGCAGTGTACAAGTTAGACACGTCTGTACGTTCTAGCGTCACTTAGCAATCAATGCTGAAAGTGTAGCCGAATTGAGTTGGAGATCGAGCATTATCGTATATGCCTATATATATATTGAAAAATCGCAAGGCCTACACCGAGATACTGTTTGTTACTTTGCAGGATTTTCTACACGATCGCAACTACTGTGCCATCGGCGCTTTGATTTTCAATAATTTTAGGTCATATTATGACGGCCAGATCACATACTCATGTTTTTCCTGGCTTCTCACACCAGTACACCACACAACATTCTTTCCGAGCACCTTTGCTACTTTTCCACATTGACTGCTAGTCCATTGGTGGAAGACGAAAGACGCTTTTTGCTTGCACTTTTTGTCAAACGTTAGAAAGAATGTTGGTCGAGCTGGGGTTCGAACTCAAAACCCCTCGAGTGACAGCCCGCGTCGCTACCGATTGAGCTACTATGGCTCGGTAAATAAATACAAGCTTTAGTAAAATGGGTTTTCTTTGGAGGGGGTATTCTGAAATGAATCCGACTACACCAGTAGTACAGATATGCACTTGTATAAAAGGAAGAGTTAATATTACATTATGAATACCATCTACATTTCATCCTATAGAATTGTATCCGACGATCTAATTACAGTTTTACAGTTTATAAAAATAGTGAAAACCCTTAACTTGTCGCGTTGTGATGTAATCAGTCCCTTAACTTGTTACAAGTTAAAAACTTCGGAAATTATCTATGGAAATGAGAGATGGCTCAAAATCAGATTTAAGATGATTGAAAAATATCAGATGAATGATTTAGTTGGCTCTAAAACAGAATTTACTACCTCTTGTAGATTGTATTCTATTGGGTCTCGGTCTAAGAAATTATTCTTTTGGGTTTTGTTTTAAATGGTTGAATAAAGCCGTCAAATAGTATAACAGAGACGAGATTTATATGGAAAACTGTCTTCTATTCTGTCATTTTGACATTTCGCTAACCACATTGAATATATCTGCCATTCTGATAGTTCTTCCTCGTTCTGCCATTCTGTCATAGTGTTACCCATGTCCACGGAAATCTAACTCAACAAATTCAAATAGAAGCAATGTCCTTTTATTTATTTCTTCCTGTCATACCATACGTTCACATCTGCGACTTTAACATTTCTTAAGATTGTATAACATTTTGCCTGAATGTTTTTGCATGAATGTTTACGGTAGATTAATGGCGTTTATTCACAAAATATTAAAACAAAATTACTGGTTAAAATACAAGAAGTGATCCCGATATCCTAGTAAATAAGGCCTTCGCATCGGAAGCGGTAGGACGAAGGTATGCATCCAAGTGGCGGCAGTGGGGTCCGTTCCGAAATGACATTTAGGTGAGCAGCCAGCAAGTTAAATAATGGTACCAAGTGTCTGTCTGTATTGTGCTTCGTTGAAACTGGATAGGAACCGGAAGTGACTGGTGACCCAATTGTGGTGACAAGACCTGCAACCTGTCCAGTTGTAATTGCTGGACAAAAATAAAAACATGCTATAAAGTACAACCTATTTAACAATTGACTGCCCAATTTCACAAAGTCGACTCTTCCATGTTGAAAATTGGACCACTCTATTTTTTCGTCCAACAGGACATTTGGTAAAATTTAATGTCAAGTGACAAACAATGCATATTTCAGGAGAGACAGCTCTTTGCGAACTGTTTCACCTGAAATCTGCATTGTTTGAAAAACCCTTTAATTGCCTTTGGCAGCGAAAGGGTTAAACTATTATTTTACAAAAACTTGTAACCTATTTTGTATAATGTTACATTCCATCTCTAAAAATTGCTTACCCTGAAATTGATCTGGCCGACAAAACACATGTACTGCTTAATGGGATGTACATTCTGACAGAGAAATTACAATTACTGTTGACGATGTTAATTTAACGTTATGCCATACGAACAATTAATACAGTGGCGAATCTGTATATGCGTACACTCTAAGCTGAGAAGAGTCGAGTCCCGGTATTTCATTCGGTAGCGACGCGGGCTGTCAATCTAAGGGTTGTGAGTTCGAATCCCAGCTCGGCCAACATTCTTTCCGACCCTTGACAAAAGTCACTGTGACAAGAGTCATTCGTGTTTCACCAATGGGCTAACAGTATATGTGAACAATCAGCCAGTTGCTTGGAAAGTATGGTGTGTAGAGTACTAGTTATATCAAGCCATGAAACATATGAGTAGGTGACTTCTGGCCGCCGTGATATGACTGAAACATTGTTGAAAACGGCGTCAACCCTAATCAATCAATCAATCAATCAATCAATTAGAGGAGTAAGCCTTAGATGTAACTTCTGACGAAAATCAAAAAATCAATTCTACTCGTGTTATTCCTATACATTTTCATTACCCTTGTGTCTAGTCGGGCATGCAACAGTCCCCGTTTTCAAATGGCGCAGCTGTGGTTCATACTTTGACAGTTAAATGTGTAATTTACAAACAAAAAAGTAGTATATACCATAGTTTCTAGTCATATTAAACTGTTTATTCTTTCTTATTTTTCAGTGAAGCAAAACGTTAATCGAAACTATCAGATAAAATTGATATATCCATTTCACATGATATCAAAATGGTAATCCTAACTTTATTGACTAGACATGTTTAAATAGCGAAGAACAACGTGGACTTCAACATCCTTGTCCTACTTAACCCTTTCCCTCATATAGGCGCTTTCTGACGCCTCTGCAGCAGACGGCTTTTTGAAAACATAGTGACAAAACGTGCAATTTCTCCTTTTGCCACAATGTTTTCGACTTTTGGTCATAGGTTATCCATTCAATTATGGAGATTTTCCATTTTTTGATAAAATACGTTCAAAGTCGTCTGCTGCAGAATTGCCGTATGAGGGAAAGGGTTAATTCCTGAAATACAAATTATTTGTATATTTGCGGAGAAGAATGTCAATGAGTATCGACCAGTGAAGATCAAGTTCAGACTGTACGAATGGGCCGGCTGAGTCTGGCCTGCTTTGTACACTTTTACTGTTTGTTGTTGTTGTTGTTGATATTTTATGCCGCTTTCAACATATTTGTTTCCAGTTATATCACGGCGTTTCATGGGTTCATCATAACAACGGCGAGTCAGTCGTAATGCTGATCTCAAAAAAAACTGAAAGCCAAGGAGGGAGAGCCATTACTACAATGTTAAAGAATGTGTATTGTTTGACGTCACTGGTAATATTACATCTTGTTACAGCAGGTAAATAGTTAAAATACCATAAGGCATGCGTAGATACATGTTTACGAATTTTCATTTTCCGTCATTCAGAGTTTCCACCTTTTTCAAAAGTATTTCACAAGTCGGTAGAGAGTACAACTGTCACATCAGGAGAAGAGTTACATAAAGTAGAAAACAATGGGCGAGAGTTGATCAAACATCTTAACAAAAGTTAAGACATATTCTACTGTAAAGCTTCTATTGGTGCGGGTGTGTGAATAAACACAATCTTAAGGACAGGGCCGGTACATAGATACCACTCAAGTACTGAATGGTAAAGAGTTTTGTAAAGAAGAAAAGTTTGAAAAGTTTAATCCATTTGAAAAACAAATCTTCTTTCTTAAATCCTCTTAGATAGCAGGGTGTCGGGATATATATCTCATTGAGAAAATCCGACGAGCCCTCCCCCGTATTGGGATATCGACCCAGTGTATACATTCCCACATGTACGTTTACGCCTAACCTGTAGAATATAATACGAAATAAATCTTGCGAACAGTTAAGACCTCTGATTGACATAGCATTTGCATGTGGTATTGTCATTGACCGTGTTATTTGCTGACTATTAAATAGTTGTACCCTAATTATATTAATTTAAAGCAGGTTAATGTCGAGCCCCGGTCGCTAAGTCGGTAGCGACGCGGGCTATCTATCCATAGGGTTTGAGTTCGAACCCCAGTCCGATAAACATTTCCTTCGACATTTGACAAAGGCTTCTCGTTGTAGTGTATTGGTGTGAGAAAGTCTGGACACGCATGAGAAGATGAATTCTCCGCCGTGGTATAAATTTTTGGAAAACGGCCATAAATCAACCTAAGACGTGCCTTAAATAGTAGTTGAGAAATGATTACTTAAAGAAAATTTAGCAGACAGGATACCATCGACAATTAAACTGTTCATGCCTTAAGTAAATGTATCAGAAGATGTAACCATCGACATTTAAACTATACGTGCCTTGTGGAAATGTATCGGAGTAGGTACATCCGAAATATGTTGAACAGGAATGTGTCGGAAAGGTAGCCGAATAGGTACTTTTGATATGTAACTTGTACTTGCCTTAGGGACAAGAAGTAAATAGATACCGTTGGTATACATCTCTACTTGCATTAGGAAAATTTAGCAGAGTAGGTACAGCCGACATGTGAACTGTATTTGTTTAAGGGAAATGTAGTAGAGTAGGTATAACCGACATGTTACACGTAATTATCTCAGAGAAATGTATTAGAGTAGGTATAACCGACATGTTAACTGTGCTTACCTCAGAGAAATGTAGCAGAGCAGTTAAAACCAACATGTTAACTGTACTTACCTTAGAGAAATGTAGCAGAGTAGGTACAACCGACATGTTACACATATTTGTCTCAGAGAAATGTAGCAAAGTAAGTAAAACCAACATGTTACACGTATTTGTCTCAGAGAAGTGTAGCAAAGTAAGTAAAACCAACATGTTAACTGTACTTACCTCAGGGAAATGTAGCAGAGTAGGTACAACCGACATGTTACACGTATTTGTCTCAGCGTAGCAGAGTAGGTAACACCGACATGTGTACTGTACTTACCTCAGGGAAATGTAGCAGAGTAGGTACAACCGATATGTTACACGTATTTGTCTCAGAGAAATGTAGCAGAGTAGGTAAAACCGACATGTGTACTGTACTTACCTCAGGGAAATATATAAGAGTAGGTACAACCGATATGTTACACGTATTTGTCTCAGTGAAATGTAGCAGATTAATTACAACCGGTATGTTAACTGTATTTGCCTTATGCAAATGTAGCAGAGTAAGTACAACCGATATGTTACACGTATTTGTCTTAGTGAAATGTAGCATAATAGGTACTATTGGTATGTACACTGTACTTGCCTAATGGGGCAGAATATGTACCTTTGATATGTACACTGAACTTGAATAAGGACAATAAAGCAGAGTAGATACAGTTGACATGCTCACTGTATATTTCATATTTTTCATTGTTGTGCCTAGATATGAGCTGTCCCGCGATAAAACCAACATTGTGGACTCTGCGTAAAGTATCGACCCGGATCAGCATAAGCATGCCGCGCAGGGTAATCCGGACATACACTTTTCGCCTCCTGTGGATTTTCTGTTTCAGGAATCACTACTCTATCTATCCCCCCTTAGACGGAATGTGTCGGCCGGATCAGTCTGCGCGGACAGCGCAGGCTGATCTGGTCGATACATTACGCAGATGTATTGATATGAGCTGTCCCGCGATAAAACCAACATTGTGGACTCTGCGTAAAGTATCGACCCGGATCAGCATAAGCATGCCGCACAAGCTTTTCCGGATAGACACTTTTCGCCTCTTGTGGATTTTCTGTTTCAGGAATCATTACTCTATACCTCTTTTCCCTCTATTATGGGATGTGTCGGCCCGGATTAGCCAGCGCGGACTGTGCAGGTTTATCTGGGTCGATACATTACGCACAGGCCACATTGTTTGTTTCTCGCGGGACGGCTCATATTTTTAATGTCTTCTGCTGCATATGTTCTGTGTTGGGGAATGTAAAGGCCTTTTTGTTATGCCAAAGCTGACTCAAACTAGACCTCTTTTCATCTTACTTGATTCATATACATGAACATGTATAAAGAAGGTTTATTTGAAAGATTGACGAATGCCGTCAGTTTATAGGCACTTTAATGGCTTTATATTATACAAACGTATGTGTGAAAACTGAAATATTGTAATGAAAGCAATATGGTTTAAATCATTATTTGACATAAAGTACAATTAACCCTTTTCCCTACAGCCACAAATCTACTCAAACTGATTACTTTGCAAAAATTATGAAAATCAAAATAATTGACAGTATAATTATTGAATACATTTTAAAACTATGCCGCAAAAGGAGTAGTTGATCAGTATGAGCATTTCACTTTTAGCTATGATAGTTTTAAAAGTCATCTGCTATCTGCAGTAGATGCGTTAAAATGCGTGTGAGTGTGATAAAGGTTTCAGATCTATCAGTACAATTAGTGTTGTACTTTCAAGTGTTTGATTAACAAGGATTGTTAAAAATCTGGCTTCTGGACGTTTGCCTCGATCCTTCTGAATTAAACAGCGTCCTATAAATGTTGCTTTCCTTTATTTAATGTAGTTTAATCTAACTTTACTCCGTTTTGGGTAGTGGAAGATTCTTCTTAACGATGAGTGTAAGTTTTTTTAAAAAATGTTTTAAGAAATGTTGATTAGACAATTTGTTTTAAACGCCGTTTCAACAGTATTTCACTCATATTACATCGGACATTTAATATACCATGTTTCCTGACGTTCTCCCACCATTGCTCGAAAGAATATTATCTCAAGGCAACTGGTTGCCTTCCGGTGATGAAAGAAGCTTATCGCAGTCATACCGATTTTTGTCAATTAGTTTAAGGTTAAATTGATGGATTCGAGCACATGACACATTGATCGATGTAGATATCGATGAGTTATTAAGGATCTACGTTATGGAAATAGGCATGTCATGGGAAAATTGACCTTCTTACATGAGCGCGCGCAATCGTCCTCTAGCCGTCTGGTAAGCTCTGTGTGTACTACTCGTTCATTTATCCTTACACCAGCTAGTCAGTCGTAATGCTAGACCTGCAATACTGAGCGCTAAGGAGGGAAAGCCTTTACTTCCTATTTTAAAGTGTTGTGTATGACCAGGCCAGGGATCGAAGCACACACCCAAGGCAGGCATTCTACCGTCACACCACATAAGCCGTTCAATATGGTAAGGGTATTCGTTCTGTGTTTACTAGTCTGTCGTTGGGCATTGTAGAAGCTTCAGTACGAACATTTATACTCAACTGAAAAGTTTAAAAAGCACGACCTAAGACATTTCCAAAGGTTTCCGATATTCTAAACACAGATCTTCGATCCCTTTTCAATCATTAGTTCAAGTTTATCTGCTGCAAACTCAATATCGGTCGTTTGTACTATCGGTTTGATAGATTAACACCTACACTATATATAGAAAGGAAAGTGACACTACATGTTCATGGTTGTTAATCATTTTAAGAGGTTAATCATATCGGAAAATTTTTCAATATTTTAAAACTTTTATTCTGGAGACATTCATGTTGTAATATTAATGCAAGATAGAGGAAAACACAAACAATAGTAATTAATTCTTATGTAAATATCTATCCAAAAATATACATATTAAATGACAACACTAACATAATTAATTGAAGGGCAGACACTCTTTCAAGCATTGCTTGTTGTCAATTAAAATAAAAAGATAAAAGTAACAAGTACTATTTTGGACACGTCTAACGAAAATCGACATTCGGGGCTTTGAGAAAGGGAAAGATCCAGATCAGCTACTGCTTTTACGCAGTCAGATCAGGCTCTTCCTTTCTCGCCATCAAGTCGAACAAGCATCATGGACGCCTCCCTAGAACGATTACGACAGTAAATCGACTATAGGTCATTTAGTCGTAAACACTTTTTATGTCAATCCCTTGGAAGGTCGGTTTTTTCGCGTAGCTTGGCCAAGTTATTATTTTCCAGTAAATATAGGCCAATATTGACTTGTGCATCTCCACATTTTAATCCGAGCCGACAGTCTTCATTTTATTATATCCAAAGATGCAGTTTCTGAGGAACACATATATTTACAACCCTACACTTCATCCTAGCCATTGTCCATTCATGGTACACCAATACGGAACATGCAATAAGGCATTATTTCGCCTAACGCGACTCACAATGGATCACATTCATTACTCAGATGCAGTATCTATAGATATACCGTAGCATATTCCGATCCTCGCCAAAATAATCGTTTGCTGATAGTATAGTATACAATAAAGACAAGGGCAATATCGGGAATTAATTGTGAAGGTCGTCTTGTCGCCCTTGTCGACCTTAGTTGAAAACGACGTTAAAGCGACTGAACTCCAGATACCCAACTGTCGAAAAAAAATATCCAATTTTAAGAGAATAAGTGTTATTTTTGTATTTGGGGCATTAAAATATGATAACTGACATATTACATACCCCTATAATCGGTGAGATTTTCTTCTTTTCGATACTTTTTCCATCGCAAATTCTACCCTGTCAGAAACGATTTTTTTTGTCCGTGCCATCTGGATTTCAGTCGCTTTAATTCATGACCAGTACATGAAATGAACATTTTATGGAATAGTTTTGTTTCATTTGAAGGGCGTTCTTAACGGGGCTTTTTTAGTTATAAACCGGCGATAATATACATCTATCATTGATCCCTCTATCACTTAGTTTCCAATGATAGAAAGATGCGCTTTACATCTAGCATTGATACACCGATAACTCAGTATTCAATGATAGAGAAATGCGCTTTACATCTAGCATTGATACATCGATAACTCAGTATTCAATGATAGAGAAATGCGCTTTACATCTAGCATTGATACATCGATAACTTAGTATTCAATGATAGAAAGATGCGCTTTACATCTAGCATTGATACATCGATAACTTAGTATTCAATGATAGAAAGATGCGCTTTACATCTAGCATTGATACATCGATAACTTAGTATTCAATGATAGAAAGATGCGCTTTACATCTAGCATTGATACATCGATAACTTAATATTCAATGATAGAAAGATGCGCTTAACATCTAGCATTGATAAATCAATAACTTAGTATGCAATGATAGAAAGATGCGCTTAACATCTAGCATTGATAAATCGATAACTTAGTATTCAATGATAGAAAGATGCGCTTAACATATAGCATTGATACATCGATAACTTAGTATTCAATGATAGAAAGATGCGCTTTACATCTAGCATTGATACATCGATAACTTAGTATTCAATGATAGAAAGATGCGCTTTACATCTAGCATTGATACATCGATAACTTATTATTCAATGATAGAAAGATGCGCTTTACATCTAGCATTGATCCCTCGGTCATTATAGTATGCAATGATAGAAAAATGCGCTTTACATCTAGCATTGATCCCTCGGTCACTATAGTATGCAATGATAGAAAAATGCGCTTTACATCTAGCATTGATCCCTCGATCACTATAGTATGCAATGATAAAAAAAATGCGCTTACATCTAGCATTGATCCCTCGGTCACTATAGTATGCAATGATAAAAAAATGCGCTTTACATCTAGCATTGATCCCTCGGTCACTATAGTATGCAATGATAGAAAAATGCGCTTTACATCTAGCATTGATCCCTCGATCACTATAGTATGCAATGATAGAAAAATGCGCTTACATCTAGCATTGATCACTCGGTCACTTAGTTTTCAATGATAGGAAATGAGCTTTACATCTGTCATTAATCACTCGGTCACATAGTATTCAGTGATAGGAAATGCGCTTTAAATATATCATTGATCCCTCGGACAATTTGTATTCAATGATAGGAAATAATAGAAAATGGCTAAACCCTCTGGCGCACCAGCATTGCCGCTACGAGCAGGCATCCACGGTCGGGTCTCAAATTTTGGGACAAAATTGACCCCATATCCTATTTTAGATTTCTCTAATCATCTGAATAAATGTTTGTTTATGCAAGATATACATTTGGGAACAGTGTTAACCTAAAGAACAAAATCAGCTTGCTTTTTCCTGCAATCTCAGTAAAAGCAATACCTTTGAACAAACCAGTACTAGGCTAGGAAATGTGCCTTTCCCAAAGGCACTCCACCATTAACGGCGTTTGTTTTAAACATATATCTTACGATACCAATAGCAGGAATTCCGCGGAATAAGGGTTAGAAATGTTACACCTGTATGTCATCACGGACGGTTTAATTTAAACGAGCGTTTGTGATGGAAGGTGTAAAGCGTTTATTTCTTGCGCAAGTACGACAAATCTGCATCAGACGACTTTGAAACACTGAAAATCTCTATGAAGGAAGTTATAATTATTGAAAACAGTTGAAAACATAGTGACGGAAGGAGAAATTGTTCGAAACGCAAAATGTCTCCTTTAGCCGCAACGTTCACAAAATGCGTCTTCTGCAGAGGCGTCGGAAACCGTCTTTATGAGGGTAAGGGAAATAAGTACATATTTATCATCATTTTTTTTCACACTCCGAGGAGACCTCTTCCCTTGGCTCGTATTATATATTGATATACAGTCTTTATAACATGCTGGTAAAACATTGATTGAATAGTTGCCTTTGACACTCCCTGCTTTTTACGAAATACAATTTGATTTACCGTGGTTTTTTTAAAACTAAGATAATTATTGATTCTCCGTGCATAATATTCAGGACAAATATTCTGGAGAGATAATGTTAATGCAGTGATACAGTGATAAAGGGTTTGACGAGACAATAGTGTATACATCTGCCTGAGGATGAACATTTTCAATTATTCAATCACTTGTATCATCACTACAGGGTGATCTGTAACATTAAACTAGGTAAGGTTTCGGCGTAACATTTAGGCCCCTCCTCTGGGATTGGTACTCCTTTTTTCTTGTCAAAACAACATACTATTGAACTGAAAATTATCCCAAACAGCAGGATACCAGTTGTAAGGCGATTTCAATTCACACCTCTGAAATGCATTCTTTTGAGGATCATACTCGTATTTGGTGATAATGTGTGATCTTATTAAGTTGACAAAAGGGCTCCGACCATATGGGGCACACCACACGAAAAGCTACCTTCCAAGTTCCATACGAATTCGTTAACGCCAAAGGAAACCCGACTTTTGAGATGATTCGACCAGGGAGGATTAATTGATTGGTTGATTGGGGCTAAACGACGTTTTCAACAATTGTTCAATCATATCATATCATATCACCTACGCATGTGTTTCCTAGCTTTCTCACACCAGTACTCCACACAACATACTTTCCAAGCAACTGGCTGCTTTTCCACATAGCCCATTGGCGAAAGACGAATGACGCTTGTCACAATGATATTTGTCAAGGGAGGACCCAGATTAACCATTGCATTCCCACTGTCTGATCATAGTGTTCTCTCCTCGGCCAAACTGTCAATCGATTAGTCTGTATGGTGAGCCGGCCTTTCCTTAAGACAACATGCACACTTCCAGGCAGTTTGATCATGGTCTACATATTTCGCTACTCATTTAGATATGTGCGAGACTAACTTGCTATTTACCAGAGACATAAATGCATGTAGTTATATGTCTCTAAAAATACCAAGGGTGATTATTGCGGTTGTATGGATTCAGCGGGTTAAGGGTGAACCATTTCCCTAATTAAGACGCATTATGACGCCTCTCCACAGACGACCTTCGACAAAGTGACAAAAGAAGAAATTGATCACAATGAGCAATTATTGTTCCTCATACCACAATATGTTCAACTCTATTTAAATATTAAACTATTATCTACAGATATATACCATAGATTTGCCGTGATGATTTCGAAGTCGTCTGCATCAGAATTGGTGTATGTCGGAAAGGGCTAATTTACATTGAACCCCTACCGTACTGTATGCTCGTAATGGACTTATTGTCCCTAGCTTTTCGAACATTATTTCTACTGTCAGAATAAAACTGATGATTAATCCTTTCCCACATACAATATATCTGCAACAGACGATTTTAAAACATGTATAGGTAATACTTAAAGAAACCTACAATCAATGAAAGTAAAGTTATAGAAACGAATTGAAAACATTGTAAAAAAAGGAGAAATTAGTCGTTTTGAGCAATTTCTCTTTTTGTTACAATATTTTCAAAAGTCGTCTGCCACAGCGGTGTCCGAAGGGGTATGTATACAATGTATACGAAAGTGTTTTTATTAAAATCCAGTCTTGCACACCAATGATATGTCAGTGCACATATGTGCAGCCACATCTTGGTCTACAACGTTTATAACTCTCATCTATACCATCTTGTACTGCGTTACGTAAGATGGGTAATGGTACTTATGTGCCGACTTGCCGGAATGACATTGAGTTGAGTAGTGTCTGAATCTCCTACACTATTTCGTTACCATGATGATACAGACGTCTGCAGCAGACGACCTTTGTTAACATTCCTGGTAAAAACAGGACTTTGCTGAAAAGGAGCAATTTCTTACTTTTCTCATTTTGTTTTCAACTTTTTATAGAACAAGATACAATGGAATTCTTATATGAGCCGTCCCGCGAGCAAAAACAACATGATGGCCTCTGCTTAATGTATCGACCCAGATCAAGCCTGCTCAGTCCACGCAGACTGATCCGGACCGACACATTCCGTCTCAGAGTGATAGAGGTATAGTGTAATGATTCCTGAAACAGAAAATCCACATGAGGCGAAAAGTGTCTGTCCGGTTTAGCCTGCGCGTTATGCTTAGGCTGATACGGACCGATACTTTAAGCATAGTCCACAATGTTGGTTTTCTCGCGGGACGGCTCATATGTTAGAGTCTGTTTTTTAGATGCTTTCAAATCAGACGGCAACGAAAAAAGCATATCGGGGTTTAATTCCACCAACCTTACTTAACACTAAGTAATACTTAAATACTTAAAAGCATATTTCATCATTTGGGTTTCCCTAATAGTTTGTAATAAATGAATGGTGGAATGTATTTAAGTAAATGACTAAGTTGACATAAATAGTTGCTTTGCTGACTAACAATCCTTCTAAGAAATGAAATATTTTGGCATATCATGAAATTTGTATTTTTAAACTTATTACTTAACGCTAGGTGAAATTAGACCCGGATACCATGTCATGTAAATGGTTCATCACAAATAAAACGCATTGCGCAATGTCAGCTATTTTCGTAATGGTTTTTGTTGATTAAAGATGCGAGATTATTTAAGATTCAATGATTGTTGATGCATTGCCTTCGGACTTGAGTAATATTTTCTCACGAAGACGGCTTTGATGCGTATGTAGCATATAAAGGTTAAATGAGAAACTCTTCAGACAACCGGTATCTCCATATGTAGATACTATATCGTTTTCTTTTATCACAGTACTCTACTCAGCCTGTAATAATAAGGTTTTCCATTTATTCAACGTTTCTAATTTTTGCATGCTATTTTAAGATCTTGGATCAATTTCAAAAATGCATTTATATGAGATGAGGGATACATTGCTTTAACCCTTTCCCTCATACGACAATTCTGTAGCAGACGACTTAGAACATATTTTGTCAAAATATGGAAAATCTCTATAATTGAATGGATAACCTATGACTAAAGTGGAAAACATTGTGGCAAAAGGAGAAATTGCTCGTTTGAGCAATTTCTTCTTTTGTCACTATGTTTTCAAAAAGCCGTCTGCGGCAGAGGCGTCAGAAAGCGTCTACATGAGGGAAAGGGTTAAAACCATTAGCGATATTAAAATGGAGTGTGTAGGTTAAACCCTTCCCCACATGTACAGCCAATCTGCAGCAGCCGACATTGAAAGCATCTCGGTAAAACGATGGAAAATATCTACAAACGACTCGAGTAGAAAACATTTTATCAAAAAAGAAGTAACACATTTTGCCAAAATCTTTTCAAAAGTCGTCCGCTGCAGAGGCGTCAAAGTGCGTCTGTATATAGGAAAAGGATAAACCCGTATACAGCTGAATTACAGCTACTGGCATCATACCATTGTGCACGTTTATAGAGAAAAACTGCTACACATGTATGTATACACAGATTAGACTTCAAGAATGTGCTTGTAAATCTTTGCCTACACTCTTCGCGATTGATTGAGGTTTAACGCCGTTTTCACAAAAAATCTGTCATATTACGGCAGCCAAAGTTCACCTACCACCCATCTGTTTCCTTGTTTTCTCACACCAGTACTCCACACAACAATCTTTCCAAGCAATTTTTCATATAAACTATTTGCTAGCCTATTGGTGGAAGACGAATGACGCTTGTCGCATTGACTTTTATCAAACGTCGGAGCTGGTGTTCGAACGCACAACCCCTCGATTGACAGCCCGCGTCGCCACCGACTGAGCTACCGGGGCTCGCGAATGTTGTGTCAGGGTATGCGTTACGACATGTCCTAAATGACCAGTTTAACGAGAAAACCAACATTATGGACTCTGATCAGCCTAAACATGCCGCACGGGCTAACCCAGGCAGACACCTTTCTCCTCCTGAGGATTTTCTGTATCAGGAATCAATTCTCTATATCTCTATCGCCCTGAGACGGAATGTGTCGGCCCGGATTAGCCTGCGAGGACTGCGCAGGCTGATCTGGATCGATGCATAGAGTCCATAATGTTAGTTTTCTCGTGGAACGGCTCAAATGTTGTATAAAGACGACCGTGTTTGGGAGGATAAAGGGAATTGTGGGCATTAATAATTCCGAATGAAAAGAAGAGCACTCTTTTACGTAAAATAACTTATTCTTTTGGTTCTCAAAATGTTCAACAATATACAAACATAATTATTTAACACATCAATGATATGAGTTAAGTCACTTGGAAATTGGCGACCAGTGAGGATCTAGATCATCACGAACCGTCGTGCAGTCTAATCAGGATCTTCTCCGTTCGCACTCTATGCGTACGTACGAGCATCTTTGAAGCCTCGAGAAACCCCTTATGGCGTTACTGGCTTGACTTTAATTTCAAAACTGTTCAAAGGATAACCTACAGGATCTTCCAATCACTGTCAATCAAGAACCACCTGTGCGTTTGCATAGTTTGGTAACAGTATTCGACGTTCGCAGTATAGTCGTACGGTATTGTTTTCTTGAAAACCGTTTTGGTCACTATGCAGGTCTGCGATTTGCCCTTTAACCCTTTCCCACATGCAAAAGAAATCTGCAGCAGAAGCCTTTAAAAATAATCAGCAAAATTATGTTAGTTTAATTTTGATTTTTCTTTCACACTGTTTTCCATTGTCGTCTCCTGCAGAAGCTTCAAACTACGCCTGTATGAGTGGAGTGTTAGTTTATAAAAGCAAACTGATGTAGGTTTCCGTGTGGTACAGTGTCCTCTCGATAACTCCAATCGATCGCTATCAAAGAAATACTTCAGATTATCGGCGTATTTGAGTAAATGCTGCTTTTCATACTGAAATCAGTTACGATTTGACAGCTGCGTATTTCAGTTATTATTTCAAAAGTTGTGATAGTGAAAAGTAATTCAGTGATGAAGTCCTCTCAATAAAACATCTCAGCAGCAGTTCATAATGCGCATGTACGCATTCATTCCAGGAAATGGTCCGAGTTATTGCAAGATCGAGTTATCACTGGTCCCCTGCAATCAAAAGTCACTGCTTAACATGTACACGAGATCACTACAGTACGAAGGATGAACAATCCTCATCATGTGTTGAACAGAATCATTCTGGGACCAGTGGCATGTATATACATACAACGATTCTCTCAAAACGATGGACTCCATATTGTTTCCTATTTCAAACGTCATAGAAACTTTAATCTCTTCGCTTTCACCAGAGTCAGTTGACCTATACGTATATGAACTCGGTAATGACTTGAAGTAATAGCTCTTCTTGCTATCTCTCGATAACTCGATTGTTCAAACCAATTATTCTTCTCGAAGTGTAATCTGAACTTCTACAAAATGTAAAATCCCAAGACAGCAGAACTGTAGTTCATCATGTTGAGTCTAATAGTAAACTATCTGTATCAAGATCATCCAGTTTCATGTCAGACAAGAAGTCCATTGTTAAAAAGTTTCCGTCTGTCGGGTCGGGACTCAAACTTTGGTCCTCTCCTGACGATATGCTCGGTGTCCCGGCTGATGAATCCCCATCCGAGCCCATCTCTGAGCCCAACTCTGACCCAAGGTCAAGGCCGATACTGGATGTATTGTCTTCATTATAGCCTAACATATCCCGTAATGCTGTAATATAGTTCATTGCAAGTCTTAACGTGGTAATCTTCGTCATCTTACAGCCGGGACCTTCTTCAATGTTTGGTAATACAGCTTTCAACGTTTCGAATGCTCCATTGATGTCTTCCATACGGGTTCTCTCCCTGGCGTTAGCAGCTCGTCTCCTGTACTTACTGAGCGGTGCAGGAGGAGCCTTAGCTTTTGGAGATTTCGGTAAATGTTTTTTCTTCTCCACTTTAATCCTATTCACAATTGTTTTCTTCCTTAAATTATATTCAGGATTATATTTCTCTTTCAGTTTCTCAATATCTTCCTTTGTAAGTTCTTCAATAGACGATGTGTCCCCACGACGTTCTCTTTTCACAGCACCATCAACTGGCATGTTATGGTTATCCACTGCCACTTCCATGTCAATATTTTCTCTATCTTCCATGATCCCGTTTATATCGTCAACAATACAACCATGCCTCTGTAATATCGAAACTAACACAACCACAATCAATCACCGATTTTTTTTTTTTATCTTTTCTAATAAACCCGTCCCTACGACAGTTTATATTTTGAATGTACACTTATTTATTTTGAGATACCGAAAGTATGACATTTTAAACATCATCGGATCCATTCATAAATGTCACTCTTCAACCTCTTCAGCCAATCATATCGAGGTATTTGTGAAAGTTTTACTGCTGGCTACGCCCCCTTTTAGAAGTTTTGCTTCGCTAACTTTAATAGGTGTAAAAATACATTTTACGCTTTAAAATGAGATACAGATAAAAATATTGAATGGGCCATATACTTGTATTTATCTGTTCCTCCTGTATTAACATAGAAACATATGAAACCCTTAACCTTTTCCCATATATAGAAGCTTTCTGACGCTTCTGCAGCAAACGACTTTTGACAACATAGAAACATTTCTTCTGTTGTCACAATGTATCCAATCCTATTCAATAATTATACATTTATTTATAGAGAGTTTTCAAATTTCTACCTATATAGTTTCAAAGTCGTCTGCTGCAGATGTGTTGTATGTGGAAAAGGGGGGTTAATAAAATCTACTGAATTATATACAAAATGAAAATAATTCAAACGAACCTCGTAATGCTGTGATATAGGAAATAGTAGGGCTTCATTCTAGTGTATCATTAGAAGTTACATCTTGTGTCCCTCTAATTGAAGACGAAGATTGAAGACCAAAGTGCGACTATGGGATACACAGGCTTAGACGAGTCTTCACTGGTCGCATATACGATAAGACAACTTTAACCCGTTCCCTCATACAGACGGATACAGCCTCGGTGTGTAGTAGTAGAGCGTCCGACTCGAGTGCGGGAGGTCCCGGGTTCCATCATCAACCGGGTCATACCGTAGACTTTAAAAATGATAGTAAAAACTGCCCTCCTTGGCGCTCAGCATTGCGGTGTTAGCATACCTTTGTAAGTGGTCTTCAATCTTCGTCTTCAATTAGAGGGACACAAGATGTAACTTCTAAAGACAGACTTGCTGGTGTTAGCATAAAGACAGACTTGCTGGTGTTAGCATAAAGACAGACTTGCTGGTGTCAGGATAAATGGACCAGTAGTACTGGTAAAATGCCCAGGAACAATTCAGAAAGAGGCGTAAGATACCAAACTACCAATCATACAAACGCTTTCTGACGCCTCTGCAACAAACGACTTTTAAAAGAATTTTGTCAAACAGAAGTAATTGTTCATAACGAGCAATAACTTATCCTTTTGCAACAATGTTTTCTACTGTATTCAATAACAAAGACAGCTTCCTCACGTTTGATTAAATGTGTTTAACCCTTTCCCTCATACGACAATTCTGCAGCAGACGACTTTGAACATATTTTGTTAAAACATAGAAAATCTTCATAATTGAATGGATAACCTATGACAAAAAGTAGAAAACATTGTGGCAAAAGGAGAAATTGCACGTTTTGTGCAATTTCTTCTTTTGTCACTATGTTTTCAAAAATCCGTCTGCTGCAGAGGCGTCAGAAAGCGTCTATATGAGGGAAAGGGTTAAAGTCGTCTGCTTCAGATACAGGCAAGTTATGATGTGTAATAAGATGCCACTCAAATATACAAAATTATTTTATATTTCAAACATCTGAAGTGGGCAATGTCCTTACAATGTCTACTGTGCTATATCAGACCAGTGAATATCGACCGTATCAGCGAACTGTATCCATTGCTCACACACAACATACAGCAGACGACTTTGAGAATGTCTAGGCACAAACACGGAAAATCTTAATAAATGAGGATTTAATTATTGAAAAAAAATAAAAACTTTGTGGCAAAAGGAGAAATTGCCTTTTCAAAATGTGTTGAACCCTTTCCCTCATGTAAACGCTTACTGACGCCTCTGCAGCAGACGGCTTTTTGAAAACATAGTGACAAAAGAAGAATTTGCACAAAACGTGCGATTTCTCCTTTTGCCACAATGTTTTCCACTTTTTGTCATAGGTTATCCATTCACTTATAGAGATATTCTATGTTTTGACAAAATATGTTCAAAGTCGTCTGCTGCAGAATTGTCGTATGAGGGAAAGGGTTAAAAGCCGTCTGCTTCAGATGCGTCAGAAAGTATCTATATCAGGGAAAGGGGGTAAATTGAAGTATACAGAGACGAAACCATATAAATTAGGTTATATACTGAAGGTAATACTGAAAACTTGCAAATTTTAAAGATCTTTATATTTTCCGCTCAGATGTTTATTCTAACTTAATTCACATACTTTGAATCAAGTTACCCTTTCAGGCAGACGAGCCCAGGTAGGTCAGTCGGTAGCGACGCGGCCTGTCAATCCAGGGGATGTGAGTTCGAACCCCAGCTCGGCCAACAATCTTTCCGACGTTTGACAAAAGTCATTCGTCTTTCACCAATGGGCTAACAGTATATGTGGAAAAGCAGCCACTTGCTTGTAAAGTATGTTATGTGGAGTACTGGTTTGAGAAAAACCAGGAAACATATGAATAGGTAAACTTGTCGCCGTGATATGACTGAAAATGTATTGAAAACAGGCGTTAAACCCCAATCAATCAATTGTTCTAGGACATATTAAATGAGTGTTTATTCAAAAATTGGGGTAAAGGGGTTAGATAAACCAAGCTGCTGTGTATATTCCTCTTTAATTTGCACGGGTGATTTAAAACTACTGAATAAGCGAATTTCATTCACTTCAAACGAAATAAGTAACGAACTAGTAGCCCTATTACTATAACGCTATGTACAATACACAACTTAAAGAAGCACTCTGTCTCTATTTGTTTTAGGTGTATAATTCATGAATAATATTTATAGAATAGAAAAAGACGATTGAGTATTGACCTCTACAAACCAATCATCACCAAATCTTCATAGTTTTACAGCAATCATAAAATATGCGTTATTGGTGCAATCCTAGGGTGTGCACTTACAGCGTAGGTAAATAAACAAGAGAACAAATGTCGAAATGTTCAACAATGTTTAAAATGTCGTTAAACACCATACATCCAATCAAGTAGAGCTATGGATCTAGCAAGTACATCAATACTATCGGATACCTAAGTTTGTTTGACAAAACCCCTTGCAAGCTTCTGGGACTGCTTTGCGAACAGTTTAGATCAATCTTAGATTGTTCAGGTACGCCTTTCTTTAACCAAAACCCATCCATCCATCCATCCACCATTCATCCATTCATCCATCCATATATCCATCCATCCATCTAAACTGACAGCAATAACATAAGGTTGTATTCCTGTGGCGCTTACCACGTGGACTTCTTCGTATTTATATAATTGACTTATGCCGACCAAATTGTAATGTTCATTCGGTTGATTGATTGGGGTGTAACGCCGTTTTTAACAATTTCTCAGTCATATCACGGCGGCCAGTTCACCTACTCATGTGTTTCCTGGTTTTCTCACACCAGTACTCCACACATCATTGATGTTGATGTTCAATTGGAAGTGAAATAAGTTTGTTCTACGAAAGATCTTGGTCTGCGAAACGTAAGTTAAAGTATAACATTACGGCATATGTCGTTAACATTCTCGTGTAGCGGAGTAAGGATTAATAGTCGGTCGTTCTGACGGTGAATGTTTATATATAACAAGAGTTTCACCATTTCGCATGTTCGTGTTAATGAGCGGTGTTGCATGAAAACCGACCCTTGCGTAAATATAATTACTTATACATGAGCCGTCCTGCGAGAAAACCAACATTGTGGACTCTATTTCTCTATATCTCTATCCCCCTGAGACGGAATGTGTCGGCTCGGATTATCCTACACGGACTGCACAGCCTGATCAGGGTCGATACATTACGCATAGTCCAAAATGTTGGTTTTGTTCATGGAACGGCACATATCTGTGTCCGTGCATATATTCTATTGTTTCCAAATTGTTGGTGCTTGAAACCCGCTGTGACTAATTGTGCAGATCCAGACCAAACTGCGTAGATGTGATTGTTCATCTAGATCAACGCTGAACGCAAATACCGTATAGTTGGTTTTCGCATAGCGCCACTCATAGTTGTATTCCTCTTACATCGCCCACCAGTGTTAAGCCGTAATCAGAAACCACATAAATGCTGTAAGGTTGGTTTTCGTAAAGCGCCACTACTACTCCTATTCGTCTTACATTCGATTCAACTCCCACTTCTGTTTAACCGCAAAACCCAACCTCAATACAATCAGCAGACGATTGCGTAGTATATCCGATATGAAGAATTTCGCCGTGCCAACTCGAGAATATAGTTCTCGTGCGGAAAGGTAACCCTTATCCCGCCGTGAATACCTGCGACCGGTATCGATTTGCTTTATTTGTGACACTTTCTTACATATGAGCTGTTCCGCGAGAAAACCAACATTTTTGACTCTGCGTAAAGTATCGACCCGAATCAGCCTAAGCATGCCGCGCAGGCTAACCCGGACAGACATTTTTCGCCTCCTGTGGATTTTCTGTTTCAGGAATCATAAATATATACCTCTATCCCCCTGAGACGGAATGTGTCGGCCCGGATTAGCATGCGCGGACTGCCCATGCTGATCTGGGTCGGTACATTACGCAGAGTCCACAATGTCCACAATGTCCACAATGTCGGTTTTCTCGTGGAACGGCTCATATCATTTATGGTTTTCCAACATTGTCATTTATATCACGGCGACAGCTCACTTATTCATGATCCCTGGGTAAACAAACCAGTGCTAGGCTAGGAAATATGCCTTGTACCAGGGCACTCCACCATGACCACAGCGCCACGGCTGGGGATCGAACACGGGACACCCGGTTACAAATCCCCCGACGCTAACCACAAGGTCAGGGCGGATTCCTTGATGGACTAGTCTAGACTTTTGAAAGTCTAAAATTCTCTGTTTATTAAATGTACATGTAGTTGAAAACGTTGTGACAAAATGATAAATTAATCATGAAAAATTCGGGACTTTTGTCCCATTGTTTTCAAAAGACGTTTGCTGCAAGCGCGACATAATGCGTCTAGCTGTGGGGAAATATTAACTTAATATTGATAAAATGACTAGACAACACTGTGGACCAAGACTGAGCGAATGTGTCTAGGATGGTCTAGATTGTACATAGTTTAAAAACTACCATGACAGAATAGCAAATGTTGCTTAACCCTATATCACACACAGGCGCTCTCTTACGCCTATGCAGCAGAAACATGTAGAAAACATTTTGACAAATTATGAAATTGTCCATAGTGAGAAATTTCACACTTTACCACAATGTTTTAAATTATATGCAGCAGTTATACTGTCAATTATAGAGAGTTTTCTTATGTTTGCCTTGGTGTATTCAAAATCGTCTTATTCAGATAGTGTGTATGCGGGAAAGGGTTAAAGTAAATACAGCAGGATAAGGGTTGTATCATTATTACCTGTTCGTGAGCACAGCAAGGCTGTATGTTTGATAGAAATTCATTAAACATTCTTTAATTAAAATCAACAGGACCTCTTTTTGATAGACAGTACACACACGTTACGCGTATTAACTCTTTTAGCGCCAAAGGCAATATTGAGCTTTTTGCAAACAATACAGATTCAGGTGAGTCAGCCCGTAACTAGCTGTCTCACCTGAAATCTGCATTGTTTAGCTGTGAGTTATAAAAATATTCCAAAAATCCTAAAACATGAAAATAGAGTCGTCTGAGTTTGAACAAGGAAGAGTCTACTTTAAACAATTCGGCGCTGAAAGGGTTAAATATTCCAATGAACGAACACTCTAACCACCATTGATAAGTGTAGTGCACATACCTGTGCAGGTATGCGTCGTTCAGACGACATGCGCGTGCAAGCATGAACGTAAAAATACTGTTTACCGCAACTGTCGAAAAGAGGCACGTCGCACTAGGATTATGCATGCACACATTCTAACCAAATATGATCATATCGAGGGCTTGGCGTGAAACGGTTCTAACTTAAATTGGTATTTTTTTACCAAAGTTAATCACCTCGCCATAAAGTCTTTATAAGTGTTAAATCATTTTACTTGGTAAACAATGGAAATTTAGGTGACATTGCTCGTTCCGAGCAATGGCACCTAAATTTGCATTGTTTACAAAGGGGTCAAAATTGCCCCTAAATCAGGGTTTTCAAAATAGGTTTTTAGTTACAACCATTTCATGCCAAGCCCTCGATATATGATCATATGAGCCGTTCCACGAGAAAACCAACATTGTGGACTCTGCGTAAAGTATAGACACGGATCAGTCTAAGCATGCCACACAGGCGTACCAGGACAGACCCTCTTTCGCCTCCTGTTGATTTCTGCTTCAGGAATCATTACTCTATACCTCTATCCCACTGAGACGGAATGTATCGGTCCGGATTAGCCTCCGCGGACTGCGCAGACTGATCTAAATCGATTCATTACGAGTCCGTAATGTTGTTTTACTCGTGGAACGGCTCATATATTAATTCATACGAAAGACTAGAATAATAGCCCCACTGGCTCCCCGTTTCTCATTAGGTTACGTTATTCCTTGAGATGCAATGAATTCCTCTTTCGTCTTGCTTTTAAAACCTTAGTCACTCCGATGAAATATTCCCCTTATTAAATTAAACATGTTCTGAATGCGAATGCTATTTAAGAAACTATTTAAGAGCACTTTACTTATCTTTATTTTGTGCATGCCTTATCACTAACAATCTATAAACATGATCATCAAGATTGTTTACATGTTTCCATGTTTCGATTGTTAAATCGAGTTATATATAATATAAAAATGACTCGAACTACTAGTACAGAACGGCCAAAACATTTATTCATGCTTCGAGGGAAATCACTTAACACTTTCAATTTTTCATTTTTTTAGTTCCTAGTTTGTGCAAAGAACAAACACATGAGGTACATAACATAAAGTATATATCGACCGTCTGTCTATAAGACACGTCCACGATGCGTCAACGAGAGAAAGGGTGTAGGGTATTTTGAATCTATTAAACAGAAAAAAGAACATGAGAGAAATCCAGTAACTTTGTTGGATGAGTTTTTGCTTTAAGGTTGACTCTCAGTTCATCTTTGATAGTTTAAATATATGTTGACTTCAAAGTAATTGATTTAAAGGGTGGTATTGTGTGTTTTTAATTTTCATTTATTAATATCAACGCTGATATTAATCAAATAATTTTTCTATTCAACTTCAAATGAAATCAAGGGCGATATGTTTATTAATGTTTCTATTTATCCATTTTCCTCATATAGACGCTTTCTGACGCCTCTGCAGCAGACGGCTTTTTGAAAACATAGTGACAAAAGAAGAAATTGCACAGAACGTGCAATTTCTCCTTTTGCCACAATGTTTTCCACTTTTTGTCATAGGTTATCCATTCAATTATAGAGATTTTCTATTTTTTGACAAAATATGTTCAAAGTCGTCTGCTGCAGAATTGTCGTATGCGGGAAAGGGTTAACTTCAAAATTAAATCAAGGACGAGTTTTAGCCCTTTCCCGTATACAACAAATCTGCAGCAGACGATTTTTAAAAAATCTTGGCCGTAGCATGAAAAATATCTATAAATAAAAGTATAATTACTGAAAAAAGGTTGAAAACATAGAACAAAAGAATAAAATTCTCGTTTTGAGCAATTTCTACATTTATTACAAGCGTCTGTATATGGGAAATATTGAATATACATTTCTGAACTCTCTTTCCGACACTAATCGTAAGTATGAACAACCAAGGCGTATATTATTGTTGGTATCATTAGCTCGGTTCAAACAGTGGCTGCATTTCTCATGTTGCATCAACGGCTGTGTTTCTGTTTAGATATTTACAGGCGAAATCAACTCAATGTGAATAAAACCAGTATTTATATAGCCAAACATATATTAAACGTACACTCTCGATTGAATACGGAAAGGATGTGATTCTATCTAAAGTCATAAAAGATCTAATCGAAATATTACGGTTGTCAAAAGTCACCGCGACCTTAGTGGTGGGTCTCCAATCAATGATCAACTATAGATAGTACAAAGTCTCAAGCATGGGAACTAACGAAATGGCGACACTTTGTACGGTGAGCGTTATAACCGATTTCCACACGCACAATCTGCAGCGTATTGTTAATAACAACGTGATACGAAAAGCGGTTTCTCATTTTGTGACACTGTTTTAAATTGTATTCAATTTTCAAATTTCAGAGATTTTGAAGATTGTCCATCTTTTGTCTAATTTCATTTCAAGGTCGTCTGCTGCAAATTTTGATGTACGTAGGAAAGGGTTACGGTCTGACCTACATGACATTCGGTCATGCTCCAGAAAAAAACAACTTTGGCGTATTTGTGTTAAGCGTAGATTAAAATCTTTCAGCCCATATATAAAATCTAATCCAAATGGATAAATAAGTGTCATAGGTTTCTTGGAATCTGCTGACAGTCGAACAGTGTAGGTCGAACTTGGAGGATGTGCAGGTTGATCTAAGTCTACCATGGTCCCAAATACCCTTGGGTCGATTTCCCATTGTAGACAGTAATTTCCGTGATCGTAGTAATGTTAGACGGTTATAAGACGGTTTTAAGTCCGGTGTGTTATAACTTGCAATGGCTATTGTATGGACCGAATGCGAACGACCTGTGAATACAATTGACTGATTGATCCGAGTTAACCCTTTCCCTCATATAGACGCTTTCTGACGCCTCTGCAGCAGACGGCTTTTTGAAAACATAGTGACAAAAGAAGAAATTGCACAAAACGTGCAATTTCTCCTTTTGCCACAATGTTTTCCACTTTTTGTCATAGGTTATCCATTCAATTGTGGAGATTTTCTATGTTTTAACAAAATATGTTCAAAGTCGTCTGCTGCAGAATTGTTGTATGAGGAAAAGAGTTAAACGCCGTTTTCGACACATTTTCAGTCATATTGCCTGCTTTACAATTTGTAAAATGTGTAAAATTAATGTATATAACTTGTTTATGGGCCGGTGGCCCGATTATGCACTAAAACTAGTTTGAATTGAATTGTATTGAATTGACGCATACAATTAGCTCATTGGGGAAAAACTAAGAACGCTTGTCGCATTGACTTTTGTCAAACGTCAGAAGGAAGGTGGACCAAACGGCTGGGTGGTTCGAACTCACAGGCCCTAGATTGACAGCCTGCGTTTCACCGACTGAGCTATTAAAGCTTTTCAATAATTTTCGAGACACATGCTTCTCAAAATATACCCTCGGGTTACTGTAGCATACTGATGGCAAACCGGAGAGGCACCAGGACGCCATATAGCTAGGCGCGGCTCCTATATCAGCCGTTCCACGAGACAACCAACTTCATGGACTCTGCGTAAAGTATCGACCCGGATCAGCCTAAACATGCCTCGCAGGCTTACCCGGACAGATATTTCTAACCTCCTGTGGATTTTCTGTTTCAGGAAGCATTATTCTATATCGCTATCCCCCTGAAACGGGATTTGTCGGCCCGGATTAGTCAACGCGGGCTGCGCAGGCTGATCTGGGTCGATACATTACGCAGAGTCCATAATGTTGGTTTTCTCGTGAAACGACTCATTTGTACAATTAGAACATGTAGATTAGACTGCGCAGGATATTCATAGGTCTATTAAGATGGATTTCGCAATGTTGGTTTTCTCGTGGAACGGCTCATATATACTTGTTTATCCCATATGTGGAAGACGAATGACGCCAATTACACTGAATTTTGTAAAACATCGGAAATATTCAATGTGGGAGTCGGGGTTTAAACACACGACCACTTGATTGGTTAGCGGCAAAACTATCACGACTTGACCTCTATTGACGAACGTGTGTGTTTTGGTAAACAGACCTATATGTACGTATGAGTAATGAGATTGTTTACGCATGTACTGTGAAAACCAATGCAGCCAAGGTCAAGTACATTTACGTACAAAAACAACAGCAAGCCTCAATTCAAAAGAAAGTTAACCCTTTCCAATATACAGACACATCTGCAGGAGACAACTTTTGACAACAGTGTGACTAAAGGTAAAATGCTCATAACGAGCAATTTCCCTTTTTTGCCACATTATTTAAATAAACATTTACAGAAAAATTCCGTAGTTTTGCCTTTATGCTTTTAAAATCGTCTGCTTCAGATGGTTACGTGTGGATGTGTTTTTCATATAAACAGATTCATTTAATGGAGGCCACTGGACTCATTGATACAAATCTGTACTTATTTGATGGAAGTTTTCACTTTCTAATTAACTATACGAATGATGTATTTCATCACATTTTTAGCCTCGAGTTTAAACATTTCAAACAGCTTGTTTACATTATGTGGATCCAAGACAGCTTGATACATTTTCCCCTAAAATTAACACTTTAAAAGTGGATACACTCGAAATAATAATTTAATGATTCTTTGTTAGTGTGCTGTTCTTTAACCCTTTCCCTCATACGGCAATTCTGCAGCAGACGACTTTGAACGTATTTTGTCAAAAAATAGAAAATCTCCATAATTGAATGGATAACCTATGACAAAAAGTGGAAAACATTGTGGCAAAAGGAGAAATTGCACGTTTTGTGCAATTTCTTCTTGTGTCACTATGTTTTCAAAAAGCCGTCTGCTGCAGAGGCGTTAGAAAGCGTCTATATGAGGGAAAGGGTTAATACATGGATCATGGGCATGTTAAAAACGTACTTCTTTCACAATGGACACTTCGAAAACAAACATATTAAAGAAGTTTATCCCCGTCACCCATCTATATCCCCGGTAGCTCAGTCGGTAGCGACGCGGGCTGTCAATCCATGGGTTGTGAGTTCGAATCCCGGCTCGGCCAACTTTCTTTCCGACGATTTACAAAAGTCAATGCGACATGCGTCATTCGTCCTCCACCAATGGGCTAAGTCTATGTGGAAAAGCAGCCAATTGCTTGGGAAGATTGTTGTGTGGAGTACTGGTGTGAGAAAACCAGGAAATGCAGGAGTAGGTGAACTGGCCGCCGTGATATAACTGAGAAATTTTTAAAAACGGCGTTAAACCCCAATCAATCAATCAATCAACCATCTATATCATGTTGTTTACATTTTGTGAATCGTGATACTGTTTTCCTTCAATTTAACAGATTTAAAAGTAGTTATAAATGTTCGACAATAATTAAATCATTCCTGAGAGTCATTCTATTCAAACACATGGATTATTATCATTTTAAAAACATGTTCCTTTGATTGTGAATACTTTGAAAACAAAATAATTGAACCGTTCCACGAGAAAACCACTATGAACCGGGCCGACACATTCCGTCTCAGGGGAATAGAGGTATAGAGTAATGATATCCACAGTAGGCGAAAAGTTTATGTCCTGGTTCGCCTGCGCGGCATGCTTAGGCAGATCCGGGTCGATACTTAACGTAGAGTCCACACTATTGGTTTTCTCGCGGTACGGCTCATATCATCTGCGTAATGTATCGACCAGATCAGCCTGCGCTGTCCGCGCAGACTGATCCGGCCGACACATTCCGTCTTAGGGGAAAAGATGTATAGACTAATGATTCCTGAAACAGAAAATCCACAGGAGGCGAAAAGTGTCTATCCGGGTTAGCCTGCGCGGCATGCTTAGGCTGATCCGGGTCGATACTTAACGTAGAGTCCACAATGTTGGTTTTCTCGCGGAACGGCTCATATCATTAACAATATACCACCGTTCGATCCCTATCAAACCTATGTTATTGTATCATTATGACTTTATGTTAGTATGTGTATGTAATCTGTACAAAGATATTTTTGTAATTATTAATGTAAGCTCATTTTACGAATTAAAGTATATATAACAAGAGCGCCGCCTGCGGGTCTTGAACGCTCGTCTGATCAGTTTATCCTTTTGTGGTTTACTTAATTTATATAAAAAAATCTTCAAATTCGGAATGAATATATAAGTTTTATAATAACCTTACTCAACTGCTATTTTCCAAGATCCAAAACAAGAGTTACCATGTGGAAATCAATCCAAGTTCATATACATGACAAGGATGATCTTCAAGTCTGAAAGATGGCTGTCACAATCTATCACGATCATAAGCTGAGTCTTGTGTATAGACATCCAAATAAGATACGCTGATCGATGCCTGTTGATCAATCACTTTATATTTGATAAATTTATCACATTTATCTAGAAAAAAATGGCTAGTTCATTTAAAATAGTTAATTTATTACTGACCCAGACTGCATGTTGTGCAAATAGGTTTGTGGTCCAGGAACTAGCTCAAGTAGTATTTTTTTCTCTTAATGTTGGCACAAGGAGCCCGAAACCAAATCCCACAAAATGTTTTAGAAGATAATTACTACACACTAAGTTTCGTAACAATAATTCAACTGCAACTAAAGATATTGTTTTTTCCCATTTTTCTATTTTCAGAAAATAAATCCTTGACCCCCATGAGCCCCTTACACAATCCCAATAAAAAACATTTATGTATATGTATTACACACTTATTAATTAAGTTACATTATTGTAACTAAAGCTATTGAGTATATTACCGTTTTTCTATTTTCAGAATCAGTGACCTTGACCTTGTCCACATGAGCCCAAAAACACAATCCCATTAAATAATTTCGTAAATCCTTACTACAAACAAAATGTGGTTACAGTATGTCAATTGTAACTTAAGATATTGAAAATATTACAGTTTTCCTAATTTTAGGAGCAGTGACCTTGACATTGACCCAAGGAGCCCAAAAACACAATCCAATTTTAAGTTATTCATAAATACTTCCTATAAACTATGTTTGGTTGCATTATGTTCACTGTTACAAATATATTGTCTGGCTGAAATTTCCTAAGTTAAGAAGGGGCAATAATCCAGTCAAAATACATGACAGGGTTAAGTCACTTATAAAACACTTCCTTCATTCTGTTGATCATTTGTTAGTACAGGGTATTCAAGATGTTAAAGTGACAGCCATGATAGATTGGATGTAAGTTACCCAAACTTAAACAATCAGACAAGCTAAAATTGACAAAGTCCAAAACACAAACAAAAATCCATCAAAATTCATGTTTTTTTACCCCAAAAACAAGTCACTCTAGCATCATTAACATACAATGTGAAAAGGGGTATTAGATGAACAAATGCTCCAAGTTTCAAAGTGATAGCATGTTCTGGTCCAAAACTGTGGAATCATATTCCTTTACATGTAAGAATCTTTTCTTATTTCGGTTTGATAGTTTCCATTTAAGTGACCTTAATTAACGCAAAACTTAACCGACGCCGACGCCGCCGATCAAGTGACATATAAACTCGTTATTTTTTTAATCAGACGACCTTAAAATCGTACAAGCAAGAACAATTTATCAAAAACGAGCATATCCCTTAACAGACCATGTAGCAGTTTGCATATCTTACATGATTTATTATCCTGCATTTTTAAATTGGAAAATTAACATAAATGTATGGACAATACTTACCTAATATCCTAAACGAGTAGGCACTCGTGGGGTGGGGGCGGGGTGGATATTATAAACTCAACGTTATAAAGCTTCGACAAAAACCTTCATACCTGCCTTTTAAAATCAAAATGATTTATACCAATAAAAGAAAACCAGATACTATATCACAAACCTGTTTTTTTATCAATGGTTATTATCTATCTGTTTATGCACGAAGGTCGATCGCCCTATTATTGAATGCCAGTCAATGAACGCAGGGCCATGTCCCCACCGCAGTTAATTGATTAAAGTATTAAAAACTCGGTCTCGTCGTCGCCAATCGATGTTTTGACACATTCATTAAATTGTTTACCTGAAATTATATATAGAATTGTTTGCTTTCGGAAAATATCTGAAAGTTATATCATTCGACAAATTGGAAGAATTATTTCGGTGAAGGGAGTAACTACAATAGTGTTAAAACAACGTGGGCATTTTATCAATTTTCCACATTAATTTCAAATTAGGCTGATCCGGATCGATACTTTACGCAGTCCACAATGTTGGTTTTCTCATGGAACGGCTCATTTGTGTTTCTCCCTTTTTCTCACAATAATATCACAATAGTGTTGCAGCTATGGGTGAAAGGTTTAACAACAAACCCTTCGTTCTCATCTCCTAGTTCGAATTCAGTACAATCTTGGTCTAATCAGTTCTCTTCACACAGAATAATGTATACCATGTTCACACATAATAATGTATACCATGTTCACACAGAATAATGTATACCATGTTCACACAGAATAATGTATACCATGTTCACACAGAATAATGTATAATGTATACCATGTTCACACAGAATAATGTATACCATGTTCACACAGAATAATGTATACCATGTTCACACAGAATAATCTATACCATGTTCACACAGAATAATCTATACCATGTTCACACAGAATAATTTATACCACGTTCACACAGAATAATGTATACCATGTTCACACAGAATAATGTATACCATATTCACACAGAATAATGTATACCATGTTCACATATCATGTTCACACTGAATAATGTATACCACGTTCACACAGAATAATGTATACCATGTTCACACAGAATAATGTATACCATAATCACACAGAATAATGTATACCATGTTCACACAGAATAATGTATACCACGTTCACACAGAATAATTTATACCACGTTCACACAGAATAATGTATACCATAATCACACAGAATAATGTATACCATGTTCACACAGAATAATGTATATAACGTTCACACAGTATAATGTATACCATGTTCACACAAAATACTGTATACCATGTTCACACAGTATAATGTATACCATGTTCACACAGTATAATGTATACCATGTTCACACAGAATAATGTATATAACGTTCACACAGTATAATGTATACCATGTTCACACAGAATAATGTATACCATGTTCACACAGAATAATGTATATCATATTCAACGAAATGTAAGTATATACAGGGCCTCGAGCTGGACAGCTTTGTCTTCGAACATTGGCACGGTTTACAATTTAACACATTCCCACACAAAAATAAATCTGCAGCAAACAACATTTATATCATATATGCTAAAATAATGTATACCATGTTCACATATCATGTTCACACTGAATAATGTATACCACGTTCACACAGAATAATGTATACCATGTTCACACAGAATAATGTATACCATAATCACACAGAATAATGTATACCATGTTCACACAGAATAATGTATACCACGTTCACACAGAATAATTTATACCACGTTCACACAGAATAATGTATACCATAATCACACAGAATAATGTATACCATGTTCACACAGAATAATGTATATAACGTTCACACAGTATAATGTATACCATGTTCACACAAAATACTGTATACCATGTTCACACAGTATAATGTATACCATGTTCACACAGTATAATGTATACCATGTTCACACAGAATAATGTATATAACGTTCACACAGTATAATGTATACCATGTTCACACAGAATAATGTATACCATGTTCACACAGAATAATGTATATCATATTCAACGAAATGTAAGTATATACAGGGCCTCGAGCTGGACAGCTTTGTCTTCGAACATTGGCACGGTTTACAATTTAACACATTCCCACATAAAAATAAATCTGCAGCAAACAACATTTATATCATATATGCTAAAATATGATTTGCCATTTGTCACAATGTTTTCAAAACTCGCCTGCTGCAAACGCGTTTGATTATGCCTGTTTGAGGGGAATGGTTTAACTCTTTCGCTGCCAAATGCAATTGAAAAGCTAGATTCGGGTAAGATAGCTCGTAACGAAATGTCTCTCCTGAAAGTTGAATTGTTTTCTCATTTAGACAATACATTTAACCAAATTTACTGTTGGACGAAAAATGGAGTGGTCCAATTTTCAACATGGAAGAGTCGACTTTGTGAAGTACAGCAGTGAAGGAGTTAAGTAAGTATAAATAAAGTCAATCTCTAAATGCACATTATAATCGATCAATTTAAAATCGCTAACAGCTACAACAAATGTAAATTGAGTTGTTTTTCCTACTTGAATGTTTATAAATACGTGAGAATTGTTTGCTTTTGATTGATTTGGTCTCAATATACCGTTTGGGAACGTGCATCAATCTTCGGGTGCACACATGCATACTAGCACGTACTCATGTTTGTTGCCGTGAAGAACAATTTTTATATAGCGATGAACCATATTTATTCAAGTCATATGAATTAACTTCTGTTCTGTTCTGTTCTATATATAAATCAACAAGTAAAATAATGACAAACCCGGAAAAAACGATGTCTGATGCCTCACCAGGCAAAAGCAGCTGAAAAGTATGTTTTCCTATTTCGACAGTATTTTCAGTTTCGTTTTAATACTTTATTACACAGCGTAATCGGCGTATTTCATTATGTTCATTAATTATTTTTTCACTTCCAAACCATATGCTGTTGGTACTCAAAATGTTTGTAGCGAGAACATTCTATAGACTAATCACAACATAGGTTCCCGTTCATAAATAAGAGATAGATTGTGTTATAAAGATCTGTTTACTCCTCCTTATAAAGGCCTACGTTAGAAGGTCTGGTTTCTCTTTAATTCTTGTATTCAGGTATATTATATTAATTTTTCAAAATATTCCGTTTCAAATAGTATTGTTTTATGTTCGGCTCTCACTGTATTTGTTTAACTGATACTATAGCCATGGTTTCTAAACGTTGGAATTGAGCAAAGTTGAGGACGTTATTCAGTATGCTCAATACAGTTCCTTATTTATGTGAGAAACAGCACTCTGCAATGTGGATACATTATGTTGATTTACCCTTTCCACATATAGACACTTTCTGACGCCTCTGCAGCAGACGACCTTTTTGAAAATAATGTGGCAAAATAATCTACAGCAGACTACTTTCAAAAACATTGTGGAAAAAAGGGAATTATTCAGATTTCAAATTGTTCTTCATTTGCCATAATGTTTTCAACTCTATTCTAAAATTAAACTGTCATCTGTAGTGGTTTTCTGTAGTAGTCGTCTGCTGCATATTTGTGGTTTTCTAAAAAAAAAGGGTTTATCCGGGTCCATATGTTTTCAATGCAGACAGCTCTACAATATGACATCAGGGGAGCGGTTCACAGTATCAGTTATTTTATGATCTACGAAGAGTAAGTATTATACTACGGAGTAACAGAGGTATTCATATAAACCTACATTTGTTTGTTTTATTGGGGTTTTACGCCGCTTTCAACATTATTTCAGATAACCCTATCTCATTAAATATCTCACTTTGTTTAACCCTTTCAGCGCCGAATTGTTTAAAGTAGACTCTTCCATGTTCAAAACTCGGACGACTCTATTTTCATGTTATAGGATTTTTGGAATATTCTTATAACTCACAGCCAAACAATGCATATTTCAGGTGAGACAGCTCGTTACGAGCTGACTCACCTGAATCTGTATTGTTTGCAAAAAGCTCAATATTGCCTTTGGCTCTGAAAGAGTTAAAAAATAGTGTAAGAGAAGAAGTTTAAGTTAGTTGGTGTGAACAGTATGGATTAATGTCTACTTTGTTCACATATTACTTACACAAGCTTGTTAGAAGATTCTGTCAAATTGTGTAGATTCTAATAAGACTGAGCAGATGGACAAGCTGATTTGAAACTACACTATTCAGAAAAAACAACTTGTACCTTTTCGCATGCACTGACTCATATAACGGAATCGTAGCTTCCTCCAGGGCGGACCCTACACAAAACTTGGCCCACAGCGAAGCTACACCCCTGTATAAGTATGCATCCTATCAGTAATTACCATTCATTTCAAAACATCCGGTAATCGGTCAACGCTGATTTGACTTAAATTCAGGTCCGGATACAAATTTTCTTTCTGACGAAGGACACCAATGTTACTTCTAATAATAATAATTATAATTTATGAGCCGTTCCACGAGAAAACTAACATTATGGACTCTGTGTAATGCATCGACCCAGATCAGCCTATGCTTATACGGGTCGACACATTCCGTTTCAGTGGGATAGAGTAATGATTTCTGAAACAGAAAATCCGCAGGAGGCGAAAAGTGTATCTCTGGGTTAGCCTGCGCGGCATGCTTAGGATCGATACTTTACACAGAGTCCACAATGTTGGTTTGCTCGTGGAACGGCTAATATATACTATTTGGTAAGGAAGGATTTCGATAATACCTGTGGTCAGTCGATTAATGTCAGGGATTTCTTTTCTTCACTGTTTGTGTAATGAGCGATGAAATTTGTTCTGGCCAATTTCTGTTACACTATAGTTGTAACCACATCCTAGTACCGGTCACTTATTGATAGTTTGACCACAACGTTTGAGCGACAATTGGTCCACGAGATACTTACGTCAAACTGTACATGTTTGTTGTATGTACTCACCATGTGATAGTCCCATTTACACGGATATAACATGTGATCACGTTTAGCAGAGTGGTATTGCCGTTATATTTTTAAACGAAGGAGTTGATTACAAAAACAAGTTAACACTATACTGAGTGTATCAAGATGCAATCTACAGTTAGTAGTAAACAACGTTCAATTACAGCAAATTATCTTAACCTTCATGACCAATGTAGCGTAAATCTTTCTACGATATCGACGACTTTTAAAATGCGCCTGTGCAAAATAAAAGTTGTGAACATACGATGCAGTTAGAAAAACTGAGGAGAAATGCTCAAAACAAGCAAGTTCTCCTTTTCACACAACCGTGTTCTAAAAGCATAATTTTAATGTTCCATACGTTAACATTGTGTCATGCCCATTTTACGGCAGCCGATACTAAAACGATGCATATAAGCGAACCTATAAAGGTTAAGATCCCATGATTTCTGTCAGAAAGATCCGTCATATGCATGCATGGTTGTTTTTATCTACATTTATTTGAATAGGACATTCCGGTCAAAGAATAAAACAATCAGAATTCTATATAGGATTGGTTTTTTCCCCAAAAAGCTATATACTAGAACCGAACACTACGTTGTTGGTACTTAAAAGAAGCATCTCACTGAGACGATTATTTTGAGTACCCACAACAACGTGTTTGAATTCGAAATAATAAAGCTATAGTGGAGAAACTCGTGTTCACTCCCTTATCTTCAACTTATCTTATCTGAAACAACAACATGGTGACTCGAACGTGCGACAACTCGAATATACATTTCAACTCGATTGATTGATTTAACCCTTTCCCTCATATAGACGCTTTCTGACGCCTCTGCAGCGGACGGCTTTTTACAAACATAGTGGCAAAAGAAGAAATTGCACAAAACGTGCAATTTCTGCTTTTGCCACAATGTTTTCCACTTTTGGTCATAGGTTATCCATTCAATTATGGAGATTTTCTATGTTTTGACAAATTACGTTCAAAATCGTCTGCTGCAGAATTGTCGTATGTGGGAAAGGGTTAACGTCATTTCCAACAAATTTTCAGTCATATCACGGAGGTCACTGCACATATACCGTGTCCCAGCAGTTATGATTGCTCAGACAATTAATTAAACTGCTGCTGTGCTAAGTCTTGATTCATACAATACATTTAAAGTTTTATTTCAAATCTAGCCATAACTCAAAAACGTCCATAAGTCGATGTAATTTCGGCGTCATTTTTGACGTGACTGCATTGGAATTTTGATAAAGACACTTACCGACAACCTACTGCCTCTGTGTTGTAGTGGTAGATCGGCTGCTTGATGTCGCGGGTTCGATCCCCGTCCGGGTCATACAAAAGTATTAATGTGTTTTGTAATTGCGTTCCCTTCTTGGCGCTCATGAGTGTGTGTGTGTGTGTGTGTAAGAGGGGGAGGGGGAGGGGGGGGGGGGGGGGGGGGGGGAGCTTAACGACTGGCTCGTAGCTGTCAGGGATAGTATTGGTAACTTACGCAGGAAAAGCCAAGATATAACTGAAATAGTGCTTACAGCGGCGTAAAATACCATACAAACGAAAACAAACAAAAATGTCCGATAAGTACAACGTGCCACTGAGTTCATATTTTATAGCTTTAAGTATATGACTTTACGATTCATTTCTGTAGCTGTTAAACATAGATAAAATAGTATCAAAACGATTAACCATTTTTCTTTAAGTGTCATATCTTAGTGCTCGAAAAAGATATACTTATCTCAAAACAGTTGCATGTTTTCTTTTCAATTTCAATCCCTTTTCGGGGAACTCCGTGTAGCGATAGAGAAAGACAACTACCATAAACCATGTAAGTAAGCCAAGATTCGAATCTACAAAAGTTGCGGACACTTTGGAGCAGGAGAATGAAGAAGAACAACATTAAGAAATATAAGTAGATTAAGATGACGGAGAGGTTTCTTCTTTTCTAAAACAGTTTTACCCTCTCAGCAAATAGTTATTTCCATTTTTCCAGAAGTGATATTAATTACTGCATGCATTTATTACATAACCCATTCCCCGTCGAATCATTTGAAACATCTGCAGAAGACGAAATCATTGTAGCAAAAGAAGAAAACTGCTCATGATCAGCAATTTTTCCTTTTGTCAAAATGTTTTCAACTCTATTCAATAATGTTCATAAAATTAAAAGATACATTTAGATAATTAAAAAAATGTACATTTAAATAGTGGAAAAGGGTACATTTAGAGACTTGAAATATGGCACATCTAAATAGTGGAAATATGTAACATATAGATAGTGGGAATATGGTACATTTAATTAGAGCATATATGGTACATTTATATAGTTTAAATAAGGTACATTTAAATATTTTGAGTAGAAGGCAAATCTCGAGCTGAAATATGGTACAGTCAGATAAATGGTACGTTTTAAAGTGGAGATATGGTACATTAAGAAATTTGAAAAATGGTACATTTAGAGAGTCGAAATATGGTACATTTAGAGAGTCGGATTAAGGTATATTTGTATAGTGAAAATATGGTACATTAAGAAAGTCGAAATATGGTACATTTAGAGAGTATATTTGTATAATGAGAATATAGTACATTTATATAGACAAAATATGATATAATTAGATAGTGGAAATATGATACATTCCGATAGTGGAAATATGGTACGTCTAACTAGTCGAAATATGGTACATTTTGAGAGTCGAAATATGGTACATTTTGAGAGTGGAAATATGGTACATTTTGAGAGTCGAAATATGGTACATTTTGAGAGTTGAAATATGGTACATATTTAGAGTCGAAATATGGTACATTTTGAGTAGAAATATGGTACATTTTGAGTAGAAATATGGTACATTTGGAGAGTAGAAATATGGTACATTTTGAGTAGAAATATGGTACATTTGGAGAGTCGAAATATGGAACATTTTGAGTAGAAATATGGCATATTTTGAGCTGAAGTAAGGTACATTTAGATGGTTGAAATATAATTCATCTTGAGCCGAAACTGATCCGACAATGTTTAATTCCCTATAAACATCACCTTGGTCCCAAGGAGGCATAGCTATTCATCTAACATGATAGTATGAACTGGAATGGTGGAAGTTAATTGTTTATTAATTGCACTGAATAACAGTTTGGATACAAATTGAAAACAATGTGGACAATATTCATTTTCAACATATGTTTTTTTCAAAAGTCGTTTGCTGTAGAAATCTGCCTGTATAGGGGAAAGGTTTATTGAAACTCGATCTCCACTCATACGCATAATTATACATCATATTTTATACACATTGCTAAATACCTATAAATTACCATTTAGAAGAATATTGTAATACTATACTTAGTATTCGAAATAAAACGCGTGACTGACAAAAAGAATTTTGAATGGGGATGACGGTGACCAGTACGTATTACAGAATTAAATTACCATAGTAACGAACAAATCTAATGTAAAATAAGCCGCCGTATCAACCCTGAATTTCATATTATGTTGAATTCCTACGATAAGCATAATTGTCCTGCCTTTTTACAAGTTATTGAACATTTATGGTTTTACATTTGCTTAGAATAATCGTTTATGCTGATATTAATGTAGCCCAAGATTAGTCTGTACACAATTGCAGACTGATCTAGGCTTACATTTCTCGTAAATGATATTTACACGTATGTATAGAAGGATGGACAATGCTGTGTACACGTATGTATAGAAGGATAGACAATGCTGTGTACACGTATGTATAGAAGGATAGACAAATGATGTATAAATGGAGTGTAGTAGACCAAGGGTGTACCAGTAACACTTATTTTGATGTGATTTACTGGTTCCACGTACAAATTATAAGCATTAACCCTTTGACTGCTGGAAATAAATTTTGGGAAGCCTGTATCCCCAGAATAGAGCCAGGCCAACCAGAGCACTTGCGCCGTCGGATCAGGTTTGGTACTGTTGGATGCTCACATTATCATTGATAGTCCTAGGGTTGGCTGATCTCTTCCGGAAGCTCAGTCGGTAGCAAATATGGCTGTCAATCCTGGGGTTGTGAGTTCGAACCACAGCTCGGCCAACATTCTTTCCGACGTTTGACTAGCGTCATTCGTCTTCCACCAATGAGCTAACAGTCTTTGTGGAAAAGCAGCCAGTTGCTTGGAAAGACAATTATGTGGTGTTTTGGTGTGAGATACATGTAGCAAGGAAACACATGAGTAGGTGAACTGTCCGTCGTGATATTACTGAAATTTTGTTGAAAATGGCGTTAAACCCCAATCAATCATAGAATCTGAATACAAAGCTAGACAAGTCCATTATTATAGATCCATAATTCGTTAACATATCCATATTCTTAGTTAATAACTCATTCAGTCATGTTCCTCTGTCACTGCCTCAGTAGTGTAGCGTCCCCCTCGGATGCAGGAAGCTGCGTGTTAGATCTCCGGCCGGGCCATGCGAAATACTTCAAAAAATGATTCATAAAATGTCCCTCCTTTTCGCTCTGAATTGTGGGATGAGCTTTACGGCTGCATCACTTGTAACATGATATACCTGTAAAACACCATATGATCAGTTCCACGAGAAAAGCAATGTATCGACCCATATCAGCCTGCGCAGTCCGCCGACACATTCCGTCATAGGGGGATAAAGGTATAGAGTAATCATTCCTAAAACAGAAAATCCACAAGAGGTGAAAAGTGTCCGGTTTTCTTGAAAATCGGAATGAGTATTTTCGAATATTGCAGGTACAGATTAGAATGCGCAGGAAGGATATTCACTGGTCGCATATGCCATTCAGATGAATTTCGCAGCAGCGCATTGCTCGTATGAAGATTGTACCACCTCATATATCCTTGAATATTGGTCTCGCTTTAAAATTGGTTTTGTTAATGGTATCAAATGCACAAAGAAGTGGGATTTTAACAGGATTGTGCGAGATGTAGCGAGCACAAAATATGATACGGGACCACAATCACCATTATACTATGGACTTAAAGCAGTGTAAGTCGACCTGCAGGTATTAGAATATCCGATCTTCGCTGTGCGAATAATGGATATTTGACGACACCACATAAGAGGTCGTCTCAAATTGACCCTACACATTTAAATATTCATAAGCAGGTTCTCGTGTTTCTGTCAAATGAAACCGCAAGATACAGGAACCGCTCTAGATGCCATCAACGCCTCTCTTTCTTGTTTATTCATATGGGTTATCTCCCCAGTTGGTACCTAACGATTTGTAGGAGATACTTTTAACTGGCTGATGCGAAGGTCAGTCTAAGACGACCTGTTATAGGCAGTCATCAGATCTATACGAACATTTATTACTGCAGCGAAGTTTATGTCTGGTTTTAATGAGACTGAAAAATATTCCTTGACAAAACGTTTTAAAGTTCACTTCCTTATACATATAACCAACCAATCAAAAGGTTCGATTCCTTGAGTTCTCAAGAAACTTAATCTGAGAAATTCGCATAAAATAATATATGATACTGTAAGACCAATCTCATTTAAACCAGATCTAAAAGTATCTGTGTGTTCTGGTGACTAGATGGCGATCAGAGAAGATCGTGATAGGACAGCGTGATTAAACTTGATCAACTGATGACACGTGTAGCACTTATTAATACATTAATCAGGAATCCGCATTGACCGAGTGGCTAGCGTGGGGACTTAAAACTAAATGTCCTGGTTTGGATTCGCAATCGCGGTTGCCATTGTAGAGTTCCCTTGGGGCAAGACGCATCTCCTATCCTAAAATTGATGTGTTTCCACAAGGATCATGAATAAGTGTTATGTTGTTGTGATATAACTGCAATAATGATTAAAAAGGAGAAAAACTCAAACGTGTATCAAAACAGTATATGTGTAATTACATTTTCCGTGATATACACTTTTTCCTCTTTAATAGTAACTTACTTCGACCTCGTCAGAAATTTAATATGTGGCCTTACATCATGTAAACCCTTTCCCACCTGCACAGGCGCATTTCAACGCATATACACCGAAAGACTTTTGAAAGAAGCGTGAAGAAATTTCTCGTGATGGTCAATTTCGCCTGTTGCCACATTTGTTTTTCACTCTATTCAATAGTTACACTTTCATTAAAAGAAGACTTTTCAACTAGATATTTTCAAAGTCGTCTGCTGCAGTATGATGTTGTTTGTGGAACAGAGATCAATCAGACGACCATTTACGTTGTTTTATCAGGTAAATGGTTATGAGATGTCGGCTGATGCCGATGTTTCTCAAAATGTTACTGTTACAGGCCCTGGTTCGTCTGTGGCAAGGAAATGCGACTTTGACCATTTCTCCTTTAAGCATCTGCGGCAGACGACTTTCAGAAACATTGTGACAAAAGGAAATATCATTCAGTATGAGTAATTCCCAACTTTTGCTACAATGATTTCAACTTTATTTCTATAATTAAAGTTACATTTATAAAGATTGTTGTTGCTTTTTGTGGCGATTGGTTTGACAATCGCCACAATGCTAACAGAAACAACAACAACGAAAAATATTTACATAGTCGGTTTTGAACAATCGGTTGATATTTTTTTTCCTTACTGCAAACTAATTTACTCACATCCGTTATAGTTCCATCATTGATGCAGAGACGTGATTAGTAATAATTATGTCAGTGCTACTTTGGTACCGGATTGTTACTAATATTTTAGTTTTATCGAGACATTATCTACATAGTACGGAAGCGTCCTGGTGCCAATTCATAATGTTCTATAAAAAAAATAACTCCTACGTAGGAGATAAAAAAGCCTAATTAGGACTTTGTAACTCCTACGTAGGACTTTATAACTCCTAATTAGGCTTTTTTATCTCCTACGTAGGAGTTATAAAGTCCTACGTAGGAGATAAAAAAGCCTAATTAGGACTTTGTAACTCCTACGTAGGACTTTATAACTCCTAATTAGGCTTTTTTATCTCCTACGTAGGAGTTATAAACTCCTACGTAGGTATTTGTAACTCCTACGTAGGAGATAAAAAAGCCTACGTAGGACTTAATAACTCCTACGTAGGAGATAAAAAAGCCTAATTAGGACTTTATAACTCCTACGTAGGAGATAAAAAAGCCTAATTAGGAGTTTATAACTCCTACGTAGGACTTTATAACTCCTACGTAGGAGATAAAAAAGCCTAATTAGGACTTTATTACTCCTACGTAGGAGATTTAAAAGGCTAATTAGGACTTTATAACTCCTACGTAGGAAATAAAAAAGCCTAATTAGGAGTTTATAACTCCTACGTAGGACTTTATAACTCCTACGTAGGAGATAAAAAGGCCTACGTAGGACTTTATAACTCCTACGTAGGAGATAAAAAAGCCTAATTAGGACTTTATATCTCCTACGTAGGAGATAAAAAAAGCCTACGTAGGACTTTGTAACTCCTACGTAGGAGATAAAAAAGCCTACGTAGGACTTTATAACCACTACGTAGGAGATAAAAAAAAGCCTAATTAGGAGTTATAAAGTCCTACGTAGGAGTTACAAAGTCCTAATTAGGCTTTTTTATCTCCTACGTAGGAGTTATAAAGTCCTAATTAGGCTTTTTTATCTCCTACGTAGGAGTTATAAAGTCCTACGTAGGCTTTTTTATCTCCTACGTAGGAGTTATAAAGTCCTACGTAGGAGTTATTAACTCCTAATTAGGCTTTTTTATCTCCTACGTAGGAGTTATAAAGTCCTAATTAGGCTTTTTTTTTTATCTCCTACGTAGGAGTTATAAAGTCCTAATTAGGCTTTTTTATCTCCTACGTAGGAGTTATAAAGTCCTTCCGTAACATAGAGTTAAAATATGTAAATATTATCTTCGTCATGATTGGGCAGATAATAAATATCATTGCGCGTTCTATCTGCCTTTACAAATAACTTTGATGATATATATATACAAATCTGGAAATTCCAAAAGGTTCTATAAATAGCTCATGAACTGGTTATCTCAATAGTATAAACGCTTTATTGTGTAGTTGTTTAAATATATGAAAGCGTCTAGATGATAAGACTGGTTTACAAAGGTTTAAAGAACACACGATGTCAGTGTGTACACACGTTATGTATACACGTCTGCACGTTCTAGAGTCAATTAGCAATCAATGCTGAATGTGTAGCCTAATTTAGTTTGGAGATCGAGCATTATAATATATGCCTATATTTTTATAAATTGAACAGTTTGGCAAATAGTGAAATTGTGCTTTTTGAGCATGTTTTGTGTTTGTTTTTGCACTCACATTATTCGAAGCAGCTTAACAACCTCAGAGACATATAAATACACTGTGTTTTATATGTCTCTGACAACCCTCGATCATGCAATGTGAAAGGACTAAATTGAACAGACCTGTTTAATATCGGACATCATTGAAACAAAAACCAAACTAATGGATACTGTTTTCTCTCCTTTCTTGATAATTTAGTCATTTCTAAAGTGTAAAAACTAGTTTATCTTGATATGGCCTAGCGACCTGGTGATGAACATGTGATTACCCGAACAATTTAGATTACAAATAGCCATTCTAATGAGCTAAAACGGTAGTCTATCGAATACCAACTAGATTTTTCATAACTTTGGAATGGCATAATTTTGAACACATCATGACCAATTTCAGAACGTAACTAAAATATCACCAAGAAAACATTCTGGCAAACTAACATTATTCTACTGTCAAAAGATGCAGGGTTGATACATTCTCAAATTTACCCGCACCAGAGTCATCGCAAGCCCTACACCGATATACTGCTTGTTACTTTGCAGGATTTTCCATACGATCGCCACTACAGTGCCATTGGCGCTTTGATTCTAGACGTTTTCATACTCGTCTACTGCAGATTTGTTGTTTTTGGAACAGATTTAAAGCACAGAAAATGTCAGTGTCTAGAATTACGGGTCATTCTGGTACATGGTGTCCTAACCACCTCGGGTAGAGCCAAGTGCATACCAACGTCTTCTTGTATTATATGCCTCCATTTAGGAATTACTCAGATAATGAGTCTATTATCCACTACTACTTCGTTTACGAAAGAGGGCTCGGATGATCATTTCATTGCGTTTCATGGTAATATAAACACCAAATAAACTCATCTTTTACGGAGTTAACCCTTTCCCTCATACAACAATTATGCAGCAGACGACTTTGAACATATTTTGTCAAAACATAGAAAATCTCTATAATTGAATGGATAACCTATGACAAAAAGTGGAAAACATTGTGGCAAAAGGAGAAATTGCACGTTCTGTTCACTATGTTTTCAAAAAGCCGTCTGCTGCAGAGGCGTCAGAAAGCGTCTATATGAGGTAAAGGGTTAATGAACAATGCAATGTTTCATCCTCATTCCCTTGCATACTTTGTGATCGTTCAACTATTAATGTTTCATATCTTTGGACCATGACAAAAGTGACATTACACAGTCCATTGACTGTTACAGGACATTGTATGAAGAAAGTATGAAACTCCGCATTAAACATCTAACATTTTACCATATACAGGCGCTTTCCGACGTCTCTGCAGCAAACGAATTTTAAAAACATTGTGGAAAAAAAGATAAATTACTCATATTAAGCGTTTTTTCCTTTTGCCACAATGTTCCCAACTCTTTTCAATAATGATACTTTCAGTTGGCCTAGATGATTTAAGTTCGTTTGCTGCAGATTTGTTGTATTTGGGAAAGGGTTTAAAAACGTTTATATTTTTGGATCGTGCAAAGCGAGACGAGGTCTTATTGCAACCCCCTTTTTCAAAATCACAATATATGTATATATATATCATTAACGCTTTCTCACTTGCCGACGCATTTTGACACATGAGCAGCAGACGACATGTGAAAACATTGTGGCAAATGGAGAATATTTCGTAATGAGCAATTTCTCCTTTTTACCACTATGTTCATCCCTTTCCTAATTTTCATTTGAAGAGATTTTTCATGTTTTTCCAGAGATGTTTTCAAAGGCATCTGCTGCAAGTGTGTTTTATGTAGGAAAGGATTAATATTTCGGCGCTAAATAAGGGATGCATTGTGGGATTGACCTTATACACAGGATCATCAGGGTATTCACTGTTCGCATGTATCAGAACAATGAATATAGCAAGAATGAATCCTTTCACGTGAAGTACGAATGGAGGACACTGTTAATAACACTGTGTTGGATAGTGGTGCAGCGGTAGAGCGTCGGCCTTTAGTATCAAAGGGCCCGTGTTCGAATCCCGTGATGATCGTATTCTTTCTTTGGGACACATAAACGGTCCTGGTAACTTACCCAAGAAGAACCCCGATATAATTGAATTTCTGTTGAAATTGGTGAAAGACAACATTGAAACGAACAATAAATGTGCATACTCTAGTAGTCGGTTTAAATACGGTCAGATGGCGAAAATGGAAAATCCTGGGCAGATTACGCGAATGCGTAGACTGATTTGGATCTTCACTTGTCGCAAATGTCGATGGTCATATCTCGTGATCCAAATTATACCTTTGTATTAAGATTGAATCAACATTTTTTCAGTTATATCACGGCAGTTTCCATGGTAAGTTACCAGTACTACTGGTACTTTTATCCTGACACCAGACAGTTAGTCGTAATGCTAACCCCGCAACCCTGAGCGCCAAGGAGGGCAGCCATTACTGCTATTTTTAGTCTTTGGTATGATCCGACCGGAGATCGAACCCGCGACCTCCCACACTCGAGGCGTACCCTCTACCACTACACCATCGAGTATGTATTAAAACATGACAGAACATTCACACCACCTTATCACACAGTCTTCCGAGCTGTATAGTCTTCTTGTCCAAATGAACAGATCCACCGTGGCAGGATGGTTTGGTTGTGTCCTGGGCTCGAACCTGATTGTGGCGTTCATGTTGTAGTGTCCGTATGCAGGACACATGCCTTACCCTTCAACCTTTTAGCTGAAAAGCGGTCTTATAAGATCTTCATTTTTGGCATATCAAAAGGGAGGCGTGGCATGTTTGAAATGAAACCATAGTTCTTATATTGTATTTGATGTTTCAGCTATATATATTATATATAAATATTCCTCACTTTCTAATAATTAATTGCGTAAAACGTTTAATGTCAAAATACAATTAATATAGTTATATCCCAATAAATATTATAATTTATACGGTGCATGTATATCTTATTTAATAATTATTTAATTAACCAAAATGTAATCTTGTTTTAAGTATGTAAAATATAAAATTTAAAAAAAAGCATTATCACGTGCACTTTCTAAAGAAAATCTCCTAAACATGTTCAAGATTAAATAAAATCTAAATAGTACGGAACATGATGCAGGAGTCGACAACATCATGAGATTACTCGAATATGCATTTTAAATTTCCTGAAATGGATCTTCTTCTTTTTTTAAAGTATACGAGCCTTCAGAAATACTGCCGCGCTGTTTTCTAGATAGGACTTTTTCATAATAAACATTCAGCATACAATACACGAATCAATTTGGTATTAATTCCTTCTTCATTCTATCATGTCGATAACTCGATATCATTTCTATGTATCTTTCGATTTCGATTATCATCATTTAAACATATTCTCATTCTAAAGTAGAAAATTCTCAAATTAAAAGCAACACAATTTCTGATTGGCTGTGAGCCAGCTGGTTTAGCCAATGTGAAATATTTAAATTTTGTAAATTTAGAAATTAAATTATCTGTTCCCAAACCTTCTGATACTAAGAAGACTGAATCGGTGTTGATTATGAAAGACTCTTTGTCCTTTCTCACAAAAAGAAAATAATTGAGCTTTCCCGCGAGAAAACCAACATTATCGCGCAGACTGATCCGGATGGCACATTTCGTCTCAGGGGGATAGAGGTGTAGAGTAATGATTCCTGAAACAGAAACTCCACAGGAGGCGAAAAGTGTCTATCCGGGTAAGCCTGCGCGGCATGCTTAGGCTGATCCGGTACGGACATATGTTCCAGACAACTTTGAAAGACAGAAGTCATGGAAAATCTCTTTGAATAAAAAAAGAATTATTGAAAAGAGGAAAATACAATGTTGCATTATTATTATGACCAATGTTCTCCTTTTGTCACAATGGTTTCAAAAGTAGTCTGTTACAGATGCATCCAAATGTGTCTGAATGAGGGAAATTGTTAAGTTTGTTTCTTGAATGCCTGGGCTCAATTTAATCTAGTCTAAGTGTATTCTTTAAATTGTAATTTATGTCAGTATCACTATTTATAATGGGAATAAAAACACATTGTCAAAAGGATGTAAAGATGAAATATATCGATATGCAAATTCACTTATGTTTTATGTTGTTAACTTTAAGGAAGAGTGTTTAACGAATGCGATTTTAAACAGTTTTCATTCATATACATTTCCGATGTGGTGTAGAGGTAAAGCGTCGGCCTCTCGTACCAAAGGTCCCGGGTTTGAGTCATGTGATGAGCGGGTTCTGAATTCGGGATTTATCCACACAAACGGCGCGAGTACTGGTTAAGTGTCCAGGAAGCAGACATCGAGCGTGATTAATCTAAGCTGAAAGCTTGCTTCGCAATCGATGTAAAATAAATAAGTTTAAACTAACCCCAATTGCGGACGGCAAGTTAATGGCGCTGGAACGCGTTTTGTCATTCATGAATTGTTTAATCGTTAAATTGTTCGTGGTCGCCTTCAAGATTGAAAAACAAGAATAACATACACTAAGACCATGGTAACGGGGACACACACGAAAACGAAGCGAACATTATGTTGCGTTCACTCTTTTCACAAAATGGTATTCTTATTGCGTGGGTATAATAATGGAACATTTGTTTGCATGAGTTTGCTACGTCTACAAAAAAAATGAAAAATGATGCCGCCTGCATTGAAAACAGTTTTTTAGGAAATGTATTAAAACATGGACTAAGTTGCGAAGGCTTGTGGGCTAAAGAGAAATTATTTATACTTTTTGCGCAATGTTAGCATAAAGTTGTTTTAAAGGTGTCAAATGCCGTCTGTAACAGAGAAAATGTAAATGAAGGTTAGTTTTTAGTTTATCTACTGTTGAAGAACGGGATACAGTTGTCAGCCATCACTTGCATGTTTTATCATCGAAAAAATTAACTGAATAGCTGTTGCGATGGCATTTATTGTTAAACAAGACGCAATCAATCTGTCCACCCACATTTACCAAATAAGAGATGAAGCAAACACAGTCTTATCGACATTAACTGGGTTTCTGCAGCATTTTTCTTTTATTGGTATTTGAGCCGTTCCTAGAGAAAACCAACGTTGCGTAAAGTATCGACCCGGATCAGCCGGACTGCGCATACAAATCTGGGTCGATACATTACACAGATTTCATAATGTTGGTTTTCTCGTGGAACGGCACATTTAACAATATTGCACAGAAAATCTATATTAGTAATAGACGGTTAGGAATATTTACCAAGGTCAAATTGTGGAGTAATAGAGCGTTTTCCCTACAGTAACAGACAGTAAGGAACATTTACAAGGTCAAATCGTGGAGTAATAGAGCGTTTTCCCTACAGTAACAGACAGTAAGGAACATTTACAAGGTCAAATCGTGGAGTAATAGAGCGTTTTCCCTACAGTAACAGACAGCAAGGAACATTTACAAGGTCAAATCGTGGAGTAATAAAGCGTTGTCCCTACAGTAACAGACAGTAAGGAACATTAACAAGGTCAAATTGTGGAGTAATAGAGCGCTTTCCCTACAGTAACAGTCAGTAAGAAACATTTACAATGTCAAATTGTCAAGTAATATAGCGTTTTCCCTACAGTAACAGTCAGTAAGAAACATTTACAATGTCAAATTGTCGAGTAATATAGCGTTTTCCCTGCAGTTACATACGGTTAGGAATACGTGTATTTACAACGTCAAATCGTCGAGAAGTATAGAGCGTTTTTCGCTGCAGTAACAGACAGTTTTGGTAGTCATCTCATTTATAGAAGATGACCAAATTCATTAGTTTCATGCGGTATTTGTTTGTGTATATGTAATATACAATTATGAATAATTACTAGAGAAATAAGATTTACAGATCATTCAATGGCTTAATTACGATACATGGTGTCAATTACGGTGAAACGACAACAAAATGCCCCAAAATGCAGCTGCGGCGATAGACATCTGCGTAATGTATCGACCAGATCAGCCTGCGCTGTCCGCGCAGACTGATCCGGCCGAAACATTCCGTCTTAGGGGATAGATGTATAGAGTAGTCTGTATATGTAATATACGATTATGGATAATTACTAGAGAAATAAGATTTACAGATCATTCTATGGCTTAATTACGATACTTGGTGTCAATTACGGTGACACGACAACGTTCTGCTGCGTCTGTTACATATAATTCACATGGTATACGTCCCGCGTCTCTCGATTTTTGGCTCATGTTGTGTTAAACAATGGAGATTCAAATGAGTCTATACATATATACAGTTCGGCTTGGGACCGTGTTCTGGTGCGCTTGCTAATCTGGATTTACACTGGTCACAAATGGTGTAAACATGTTTTTGACGAGTATTTTTTCTAAAAATAGAATGTCCATATCAAAATGGTAGAGATATTCATGTTTCCAATGTATAAGCAATTTTATGTAGCAGTAGTGATACGTGAATTTGTTTTTTACTACCAGGCACGTGGAAAAATTTAAATCACGCGACACCGAATGTCGAAAGAGATGTCAATTTGACCATGCCCCGAGTAGACAATACAATGCCATGTCTCGCTTCTGGCACATAGTTTTCCCTTTATCATATATCTAGTACTTTTAAAACAGAATAAAGTAAAATTATACAAATTTCGATATGTTTCAATTAAAATGTATCAATGGCGTGATGACGCCTTACTACCGCATTTTGAATGACGTCAAATATACGTTTATAAGTGAATGCATGTCATTAAGATTTCACGGCGTTTAGCAGATACATTAGGCATAAATCGGCTTTTCGGGAACAAATGGACGTCCACAATCAACTGTTTTGAAAAAAAGAATTTTTTTTTTTTTTAATTCAGGATATCTCGAAAGGAAGCAGGGTCAATCATGAATAAAAGATTTGTTTTTTCTCTCAATAAATTATGTCAACATATGGGACTTGTTAATTAAATGGACCAAGTGTGTGTGTTCAACATGAATTATTCAACAAGTTATTATTAATAATCATTCTTATTTATTCTGACTCATATGACATTATTTAACCTTGTAACACTAAACAAGACCCCATTGTATTTTAGACCATACGAGTGAGTATTGACGTAGTCGAGCAAGCCCGTGTCAACCGACAAAGACGCATTTTCAGCAGTCTCTTTTTGAAAACAGTGTGGCAATGTCTCCTTGTGCCATTACGTTTCCAACTACTTTTAGTTCTAACACTTTCATGTATAGATTTTCCATATTTTTGACCCGAGTTTTTCAAAGTCGTCTGCTGCATATTTGTTATATGTGGGAAAGGGTACAAATTCTAGAATAACAGAAACATACGGTGTTCCGTTAGGGCCATCGTTGTTTCGCTGTTTCGACCTAGGGTCGACAGTACGAAAACGCGATGCGATAGTATGAAAACGCGATGCGATAGTACGAAAACGCAATGCGATAGTACGAAAACGCGATGCGATAGTACGAAAACGCGATGCGATAGTACGAAAACGCGATGCGATAGTATGAAAACGCGATGCGAAACTGCGAATACGCGATGCTAGGAGGCGATATTAATATCATACTTTCGCATCGCACTTTCGCATCGCGATTTCGTACGTTCGACCCTTGGTGTTCCGTTAGGGCCATCGTTGTTTCGCGGTTTCGATCTAGGGTTGAAAGTACGAAAACGCGATGCGATAGTACGAAAACGCGATGCGATAGTATGAAAACGCGATGCGATTGTACGAAAACGCGATGCGATAGTACAAAAACGCGATGCGATAGTACGAAAACGCGATGCGATAGTACGAAAACGCGATGCGATAGTACGATAACACGAAGCGAAATCGCGAAAGTGCGATGCGAAAGTACGATATTAATATCGCCTCCTCGCATCCCGTTTTCGCACTTTCGCATCATGTTTTCGCACTTTCGCATCGTGTTTTCGTACTATCGCATCGCATTTTCGTACTATCGCATCGCATTTTCGTACTGTCGAACCTAGGTCGAAACCGCGAAAGAACGATGGCCCTACGGAACACCGTAGAAACATGGCGTGAAAAGCAATAGCTAGAAGCTCATTGTAGATATATATAGTAAGACACGTATATGTCCCACTGAATTATCGCCGTCATTTGAGGCTAAGGAGCAGAAACATTATATAATGTCAATGTTCCTCTATTCTCGAGTTTTCTTTACGTCTTCAAAAGTTCAATGTATTCTTATGATTAAACTAGCTCAAAACAAATGTATACGAGCAAAATACACACGCACGCGCGCGTGCATGCATGCAATCACGCACGCACAACCACATGTACTAGCACTTGCACACGCATACACAGTTACGTGCATACTCACACACCTTGACGTTTTATGATACATATTCTCGTAATGGAAACTCTTATCAATCAACTATTGATTACTGAAAATAGCTTGGGATGGTTAGTTATCAGTGTTCTGCATTAACAGCAAAGATTCTATGACGTAAATATAAGAACATAATCAAGCGGTTGTCTAAATTGGTTTCTGTGACCACAATTTGCTATACATTGTTTTGACCCTATGTTTTGAAGGCAAATGTTGATGCATCTGTAGCAGACGACTTTTGAAAAAATTCTGTCAACAGGAGAAATTGCTCATGATGAGCAATTTCTCCTTATGCCAGAAGTGTTCAACTTTTCATAATGTTCATAATTTGACTGGAGGTTTTCAAAGTCGTTTGATGTAGATGTATTGTATGGGGGAAAAGGTTTACAATAGTAAAATATCGATTCGGAGGAAATTAGTTTAATTAGAACAAGTCTACAAATAACGTCAAGTTAAAATTATAATGAAGGTCAGGATTTATAATTCGTGTTAAGTATTTGATTGCCTGGAACATCATGACTGCTCGTTCTAATAGTTTATGTCACATTTCGTTGGTGATCCTCGGCGTTTATTGTTGCCCCACCGTCAACCGCTGACGGATTTATCACCAGAATTATTTACATTTAACTTAAATTATTAATTAACTGTCGGAGTTTTATGTGTTTTAGAATATATGTGCGTTAAAACAATACATAACTGTTTTTGTTACCGCAGTCTATGACACTTATTTTTTCTGTTTAAACATCGTAAAAATGAGCCGTCCCGCGAGAAAATCATCATTGTGGGCTCTGCGTAAAATATCGACCCGGATCAGCCTAAGCATGCCGCGCATGTCGCGCAGGCTTTCCTGTATAGACACGCTTCACTTCCTGTGGATTATCTGTTTCAGAAATCATTACTTTATAGCTCTATCCCTCTGAGGCGGAATGTGTCGGCCCAGATCAGTCTGCGCGGACTGCGCAGGCTGATCTGGACGATACATTACGCAGGGGCCATACTGTTGTTTTTGTGGCGATTGGTTTGACAATCGCCACAATGCTAACAGAAACAACAACAACGAACAATATTTACATAGTCGGTTTTGAACAATCGGTTGATATTTTTTTTCCTTACTGCAAACTAATTTACTCACATCCGTTATAGTTCCATCATTGATGCAGAGACGTGATTAATAATAATTATGTCAGTGCTACTTTGGTACCGGATTGTTACTAATATTTGAGTTTTATCGAGACATCATCTACATAGAGTTAAACTATGTCATGATTGGGCAGATAATAAATATCATTGCGCGTTCTATTTGCCTTGCAAATAACTGATGATACTCAAATCATCAAAATTCCAAAAGGTTCTATAAATAGTCCGCGAGACTGGTTATCTCAATATGTATACACGTCTGCACGTTCTAGAGTCAATTAGCAATCAATGCTGAAAGTGTAGCTTAATTTAGTTTGGAGATCGAGCATTATAATATATGCCTATATTTTTATAAATTGAACAGTTTGGCAAATAGTGAAATTGTGCTTTTTGAGCATGTTTTGTGTTTTGTTTTTGCACTCACATTATTCGAAGCAGTTTAACAACCTCAGAGACATATAATAAATACACTGTGTTTATATGTTTCTGACAACCCTCAATCATGCATTGTGAAGGGACTAAATTGAACAGACCTGTTTAATATCAGACATCATTGAAACAAACACCAAACTAATGGATACTGTTTTCTCTCCTTTCTTGATAATTTAGTCATTTCTAAAGTGTAAAAAATATTTTATCCTAGCGACCTGGTGATGAACATGTGATTACCCGAACAATTTAGATTACAAATAGCCATTCTAATGAGCTGAAACGGTAGTCTATCGAATACCAACTAGATTTTTCATAACTTTGGAATGGCATAATTTTGAACACATCATGACCAATTTCAGAACGTAACTAAAAAATCACCAAGACAACATTCTGGCAAACTAACATGTCTACTGTCAAAAGATGCATGGTTGATACATTCTCGAATTTACCCGCACCAGAGTCATCGCAAGCCCTACACCGATATACTGCTTGTTACTTTGCAGTATTTTCCATACGATCGCCACTACAGTGCCATTGGCTCTTTGATTTCTCGTGGGACGGCTCAAATGAAGATTCTCGTGACGCGTTAAACAATGGATGAGGTGAACACAAAATCGAGGGGAAAATTAATTGTGATGTGTCGGTTAAAGAACGTGATGTGTCGGTTAAAGAATGTGATGTGTCGGTTAAAGAACGTGATGTGTCGGTTAAAGAATGTGATGTGTCGGTTAAATGACGTGATGTGTCGGTTAAAGAACGTGATGTGTCGGTTAAAGAACGTGATGTGTCGGTTAAAGAATGTGATGTGTCGGTTAAAGAACGTGAGGTGTCGGTTAAAGAACGTGACGTGTCGGTTAAATGACGTGATGTGTCGGTTAAATGACGTGATATGTCGGTTAAATAACGTGGTGTGTCGGTTAAAGAACGTGATGTGTCGGTTAAAGAACGTGATGTGTCGGTTAAAGAACGTGATGTGTCGGTTAAAGAACGCGATGTGTCGGTTAAAGAACGTGATGTGTCGGTTAAAGGACGTGATGTGTCGGTTAAATAACGTGATGTGTCGGTTAAAGAACGTGATGTGTCGGTTAAAGAACGTGATGTGTCGGTTAAATAACGTGATGTGTCGGTTAAAGAAAGGACGTTTAGGTTAAATAATGTGACGTGTCGGTTAAAGAAAGGACGTTTAGTTTAAAGAACGTGGTCTGTCGGTTAAGAACGTGATGTGTCGGTTAAATGACGTGATGTGTCGGTTAAATAACTTGACGTGTCGGAAAATAACGTGACGTGTCGGTTAAAGAAAGGATGTTTCGGTTAAAGAACGTGATGTGTCTGTAAAATAACGTGATGTGTCGGTTAAATAACGTGATGTGTCGGTTAAAGAAGGACGTTTAGGTTAAATAACGTGACGTGTCGGTTAAAGAAAGGACGTTAAGGTTAAAGAACGTGGTCTGTCGGTTAAGAACGTGATGTGTCGGTTAAATGTCGTGATGTGTCGGTTAAATAACTTGACGTGTCGGAAAGTAACGTGACGTGTCGGTTAAAGAAAGGGCGTTTCGGTTAAAGAACGTGGTGTGTCGGTTAAAGAACGTGACGTGTCGGTTCGAGAACGTGTGAATATGCTGTTTCAGTGGACTAACGCTAACTCGAAGTCGAGAAGGACCCATTAATCACTTCGAGTTATCGATCGATTTATACTTAATTCATTTGTGTAGTCACATGTTTTATTCATGTATGCTTTAGTGTATATTATGTAAAGCAAGTCCGTGATAACAATTATAAAACAACAAATAAAACAGAAGTTCTGATTGCTTGTATGACCAATGGCCGTCCCAGGAAATATTTCGAGTTCAACAATTTAAGTGGAAATCAAATGATGTCATCCAGAAATACATTTAGTTTAAATGTTCATTGCGATACCGATGGTGCTTTTAGAACTGCTGATGCACTGGTTATAATACCTGGAGAATGGAAGCTAGTACAGAATATTAAACATTGTGACAGAGAAAGATATTACTCGAAAGTGTAATTGTTAAATATATTTGAAATCTAAGGGACAAAATATTTCAATTCTGCCTTTGTTTTTGTCTATAGTTATATGCAGTTCCCGATGTTTAAAGTCCGCTTCTATGGTTCTTTAACACACTTTGTTTTCACGTCTGACGTCCATCTTTACTCATAGTGGTCGTCAATTTGTCTGATGTTTTTTGCAGAAAATAACTATTTTCATTCCATTCGGTACAGTGATACTCCCATACTTTGCTTTCCTCATACGGAGAGAGTGTTATGGTTGGTGATATTATGGCCAATATAGTTAAAGGTACAGTCCGACCTGTGTTTAAAGACCACCCATGGGAAGAGAACAATCTGGTCTTTGTTCAGGTGGTCTTTAATTACAGGTTCATTTATGCAGAAAATGATATATTGGTAAGTATAAAGAGTGGTTGCTATAGACAGGGAATTGCTAAAGAAAGGTGGCTTTTTGCACAGGGTTGACTGTATTTCGCAGGTGTCGGTTAAAAGGAATCTGAATAGTTTTTTATTCTCCAACATTCTGAACAAGTTTTATTTTGGTACAATTTCAGCTTGATGGAACTGTCGTATTGTTCTTGCGATATTGTTCAGTCAATAGATTGATATAATTGCTTTTCGAATTTTTGTTTTGATATATTTTTCAGTTCCTCCATTGTATGTCGATTTGCTTCCAATGTATGTGAATGCATCTATACGTTCTTTTATGTGTTTCCAGCTAAGCTGGTTTGTTGGGGAATAATTTGTATATAGGGCCATGGCTATGATTTTGCTGGTATTAAATGTCAGTCCGATTATGCTAGTAATAAAAAAAAATGTCAAATATGTCAAAGTTTATTTATTATGCCTCGAAGAGAAGAACAGAATAACTTATATTAGTCTCATACCATAACAACACATGGCGTTATTATTGTTATGTAGTATACAGTAATTTATATTGATCGGTGGCCTTGAAACACAATGAGATTATGAATTGAGCGTTGGTATGAACGCTGGTGGTCTTTCCCTGCATGTTCAATTATGCCGATCATGTCTTCTAGTGTATCAATCTGCGTGGAATGCACTTAGGTTAGTTTTCCTAGAGTACGCCTCTTTCTGAAGTTATCATTAAAATGAATAAATACATTCATTCAGTATACAGGTTAGCCGATGTTTAAAGATCAGATATACATAAAGATTTCAACAGCTATAAGTTCAATTGATATTTTATGTTAATCAAACAGTAATTACCTATTTACGTTGTACGTTGATTTACGCTCTATAAATCTCGAATTTACTATTTTAAAAAAAGGCTGTAATTATCCGAAGTTTTAACCCTTAACCAGATTCGCAGATGACTTTTGAAAACATTGTGACAAGAGGAGAAATTGCTCACAATAAAGCCATACTGATTTAACTCCTTCAAATGATTAAACTGTTGCAGATTTATTGTATGTGGGAAAGGGTCTATTCAAACTTCAACTCAATCATGCTTACAGTTCTGTAATAAATAAAGGGTTTTGATAGGAGGAAATGGGAGTTTTGAAATGTGTTCCATAATTCTGTTATTGTCGTCCACTAAATGACAAATGTAGCAGTGTAGCCATAGCGCATGCGTGCACGTTGAACCGTCGAATGCTGAATACATGTAACAATGTCAAGGTTAACTGTACATGTCTATGTAAACTGACCTAATTATTTAATCATCATGTGATAGCTTAATTAACACAGACACCACCAATTTACGATTTTCGTACAATGTAACATTCAATGTTTATTGAAATGTATTTCTCTTGAAAAGGAGATACCCTAAGACAACAAACGTGACGACATAAACAGTTTTATTCCAAACGCGTCCGTTTTAACCCTTTCACAATTACAACCAATCTGAAGCAGACGGCTTTACGCAAATCGTGGGAAAATATGGAAAAAGCACGTATAATTATTGAATTTAGTTCAAAACATTGTGGTAAAATGAGCTTAGTCTTTCTTTGAGCAATTTTATGTTTTTTCCATCATTGTTTGCGAAAGTCGTCAGTTGTAGATGCGTCGAAATGAGCCATTCCACGAGAAAACCAACATTGTGAACTCTGCGTAAAGTATCGCCCCGGATCAGCTGAAGCATACCGCGCAGGCTAATACGGGCAGACGCTTTTCGGCTTCTGTGGATTTTTTGTTTCAGGAATCATTACCCTATATCTCTATTCCCCATGTGTCGGCCCGGAAAAGCCTGCGCGGACTGCACAGGCTGTTCTGTGTCGATACATTACGCATTGTCCACAATGATGTTTTTTCTCACGGAACGGCACCATGGATTTAAATTAATTCCACCAACATTATTTCGCGTTACCTATAGCCACTTAGTTGGGAGAACATCATTGTGTGATACTTAAAACCTTACAATCAACATATGTCTGCGCCAAATGGCATTTAAAGCGGCCGTCCGAGCCCCAGAAGCTCACTCGGTAGCAACATGGGATGACAATCCAGGGGTTGCGAGTTCGAACATCCTTTTTGATATTTGACTAAAGTCACTTTGGCAAGCATCATTTGTCTTCCATCAATAGGCTAAAAGTGACTGGAAAAGCAGCCAGTTGTTTAGAAAATGTGTATGGAGCCTTGGTGTGGGAAAGCCATGAAACACAAGTGTAGGCGAAGTGGTCGCCGAGATATGACTTAAAACATTGTAAACGGCCATGTTTGGGATGAGTGATCAGGGTTATAAGAAATACAAATAGGCCTTACTAGTTCGATGGGTTGATTGGCGTCAAACGCCATTTTCAAAAGTAGTCATACCTGTGCTAATGAACACATTTGTTTAGCACTTCACTGTCTATAGCAACCACTCTTTTAATTATCCCGACTCATGTCTGCATAAATGACCCTGTAATTAAGGACAACCTATGAAAAAAGACCAGATTGTTCTCTTCCCATGGGTGGTCTTTAACCCTTTCCCTCATACGACAATTCCGCTGCAGACGACTTTGAACTTGTTTTGTCAAAACATAGAAAATCTACATAATTGAATGGACAACCTATGATAAAAAATGGAAAACATTGTGTCAAAAGGAGAAATTGCTTGTTTTGAGCAATTTCTTCTTTTGTCACTATGTTTTCAAATAGCCGTCTGCTGCAGAGGCGTCAGAAAGCGTCTATATGAGGGAAAGGGTTAAACACAGGTTGGACTGTAGTTTAGTTATATCACAATGGCTACTTCACCTATCCATGAGTTTTCTGAATGTGTGGCATCCGTATTCCCCACAGCATTCTTCCACGGCCAGTGGCAACCTTACCAAATTCATTGGTGTAGTACTTGCCTGCGCATCCATGCTACGGATCCAAATGGAAATTAGTTTCTTGAAACCTTCAATGATTAGTTGACTTACAGTGCAGAGCCAGATCAGACTGCGCCGATTCGCTAACTGATCTGAACATACACTGTTCGCAAATTCCTTATTGTTGGTTTTTCGCAGAGCCGTTAAATTGGATGCCCGTGTGTAATTAAGCCACGAATTATTTTAATCAGAATTGCATAACACATTTATAACGTTTTTTCTAAAATAAGGGATCTAAGTAGTATAGGAATGTTACTTTTTCAATAGGTAAATTATCTCCCTTTACCTATGCCTTTCAATTGGACGTCATTCACAATAATTCATTTATTGACGCAGGTAACAATTATTCAGAATGATGTGAATAGACGTGTAAACATAAACTGTTTATTGTTTAACCCGTTACCTCATGAAAACGCATTTTGATGCATCTGCAGTAAACATCTGAAAACAAAGCGACAAAATGAGAAATTGCAGTTAATCCTTTTACCACACGATGTTTCAATTCTTGTTCAATAAGTATACTTTCATTGATAAGGAGTTTCCATTAAGGTAAACAGACTGCTGCAAAATTGATGCATGTGGGAAAGATTGATAATTCTTCCGAAAAGAAGGAAAAAATACTATTATTTAGATTCAGATGAGCATAAATATTCATCGATGTTTCGATTTCTTGGTAATGCATCTGCTTGCAATCACTATATATAACAATCGGAAGATTTAACATGAACTTGAATCATTGTATTTGATTAATTTACATATTTCCATCAACAGAAAACAAATATAACAAGAGCTGTCCGTAAGACAGCGCGCTCTACTATTCAAGAATTTTAAGTCAAATAAATAACGAGTTATCTAACATGATCCATCTACATAGGTGTGATGGTTGGGAAGCCTTGTACAAAGTTTCAATGCAACATATCTAGTAGGTACTGAGCTGTGTTGTAATATATGTTTGCTTTGTTGGGGTTTTACGCCGTTTTCAACATTATTTCAGCTATATCACGGCGACAGTTCACTTATTCATGATCCATGGGTAAACAAGACAGTACTAGGCTATGAAATGTGCCTTGCCCAAGTGCACTTCATCATGACCACAGCGCCGCAACCTGGGATCAAACGTGGGACGCCCGGTTCCATATCCCTGACGCTAACCACTAGGCAATGGCGGATTCAAGTTCAATATATGTACTTGCATGCAAAACCTTTACCAATGTGAGATGCCAACGCCAGGGTGAGTGCCATAGCTGTCATATTCTCCGAGCTGTCGAGCTAAAACAAGAAACATAGTAGTAACTAAGGCAATAACAAGATTTAATCAATCATAGAGAACATAAAACACACTACAGTAGCCTCCTTAACTTACAAAATAACTTACATCACACATAGAAAAGCACCGGATTACAAAAAAAGTGTTTGAAGGATCATTTGTGTCGCCTGTCACTAAGTCACAGACTCACAGACAGACAGCGGAGAAGTGATCCACATGTGTCACCAAGTGTCAAATAGGCATAATTTCTTGTAGTTCAATCTTATTAAGTTATTTATACTAGCCTTTTCTCAACAATAGGTCTTTAATAAGCCTTTATTCAACATAATATGTCAATTTAGTTTCCCCATTAAAACGAAGATAATCATCTAGAAATCTACAACGTAGCATTCTTAGAAAATGGATTTTATTTTTAAGTTGCAGTTCAGATGTGCAAGTTATAATATCATGTAGGCATAAGTCCTAACTTATTAATTTGAAACATCTGAACAACAATCCCTGCTGAAACAATCGTATCTTTAATAATAGTGACATTGGCATTGACTTGAGTGACCTCAAATATAATCCTAGTCAACATTGCAATACAAGTCACATAGCAGTGAAGCATAGTCACAAAATGTCATAATTGAGCTCTGGTAAGTCAGCCGGGAAACAATGACCTTTATCTCAATAATACCAATTACAATCTTAACCCAGGTAGGTCTTAATTTAAGCTGTCTCTGAAATTTAATCTGAAACTTTAATCAATTTTTCAAAATATTTTGAAACATTTGACATTAGTGGTTAGACCATAAAGATAGTCACGTTAAAAGCTGTTTATCCATGTAATTTGGTCACAAAATATTAACATGTTCTCAATTAAAGTTATTGAACTGAAACAAATTTTCATTTCTTAGGTAGTAGTGACTGAGATCAAAGGAATCTCAATCCCATACTAGATCCAATGTAAAACGAGATGACCGTGATGACCATGGATCGCTCCCCTGAGATATGCAATAACATTTGTCCTGCCAACCACAATAACTCATTTTACCATCTGGTAAGCTTATATAAGAGGCCCAAAAGAACCAATATAGCTTCACTGCTACAAAGCCAACTTAATAACACCCTATGTTTCTTTTGTCAAATAATGAATGAATTAGAAGGTCACCGAAAAAATGTTTATGTACCAATGAGTATTTAAAAATCAGACATTTATTTCTTTATATTTCGGGCACTAAGGGTAAAACAGCTGCCAGCCCCTAAAGGTCATATCTTTTAAAAATTCAACATGGCTTGAACGAATCAGGTAGTGGGACATACAAGGAAATTGTCAACAAAACTTATTGAAAACCAGTCCGATACTTTCGGAAGAGAAAACAGCCCGCCACCTTTGACCAATCAACGTGGCTTGAAGTAATCTTGTAAACGGTCATCAAAGGAAGATTTCTACAAATTTATTTGGAAATTGTCCAGATACTTTCTGAGGAGATGAATTTTAAAGTTTTCAATAAAGCTAAATAAGGCAAAACAGCCCTGCCCCCTAATGGTTATGATTTTCACCAATCAACACGGTGTGTAGGAATGTGATAGAGGGTCACCAAAAGAACATAACTACAAAACTATTTGGAAATCGGCCAGATACTTACACGAGAGAAGATTTATAAAGTTTTCACTATAGTCTTTTAACCCTTTCCCCCATACGACAATTCCGCAGCAGACGACTTTGAACATATTTTGTCAAAATATGGAAAATCTCTATAATTGAATGGATAACCTATGACTAAAAGTGGAAAACATTGTGACAGAAGGAGAAATTGCTTGTTTTGCAGAGGCATCAGAAAGCATCTATATGAGGGAAAGGGTTAATTAAGGCAAAACAGCACTATGTTTTTCAACCAATCATCATGGCTTGAAGGTATCTGATAGACGGTAACCCAAGGAAGATTTCTACAAAATTATTTGAAAAATGGCCATTGATGAAAATTGAGAAGATGCTTGTTGTGAAATTTAATCCCAATTGATCTACTGATTACAGAGGAGATGTTGATGGACAGACAGTGCAGAAGGATGCCTGACAAAGGGCAATCACAATTACTCACCTTGAGCACAATGTGCTCAGGTGAGCTAAAAGGTGAGCTAAAAAGTAAATGTTTGCTTATTACAGTATCACCCTTATTGAAAGGACCAGTCATTTCTGACTAATGAAAAATCTTTATACATAGCACATTGTAACTTCCTGAGTCCTATTCTTTTTGCCAGGTTCCAGGCAGACAGGCATTCATTAACATACCATAGCATTATTAAACTAGCTGGCGGCTAACCAACAGGACATATCAGAACAGACCCCACTGTTGCTTCTGGGTTTCCAACCTTTGACCTCCCACTCCTGAAGCAGATTCTTTAATCACTAGGCTACCGGATCAGTAAATAAGTATATGCAGTTTGGTCAAAGATATAGGCATACTTTTACTGAGGTTTAACATTTATAATTTTTCTTTCTAGCAACAGTGACCATGACCTTGAACAGAATGAACCTAAAAACTATTGCAAGCTAATTTTCTGTCATACCAATATTAACCCCATTGAAGCATCTTTTGAAAACGTTGTTGGTGTATGAAAAACAACAAATGAGAAATTTCTCCTTTTGCCACAACACTATTAACCCTTCCCTCATATAGACACTTTCTCTGCCTCTGCAGCAGACAGCTTTTTGAAAACATAATGACAAAAGAAGAAATTAATCAAAACGAGTAATTTATCCTTTTTCCACAATGTTTTCTGCGGCAGAATTGTTGTATGAGGGAAAGAGTTAAATTAGGGTACTTTACGTTATAAAGAGTTGTCATATTTTTGCCATGACGTTATCAAAGTCGTCTGATCTGTTGTATGTAGGAAAGAGTTGAGTTTATTTTTTTCAACCTAACAAACAAAAAGATGAACAATATATTAACCCATTCCCATTTACAAACAATCTGTGGCAGACGACTTTCAAAGTGACAGAAACATGAACAATCTCCATAAAAGATAGCTCAATTGTTAAATAAAGTTGAAAACATTGTGTTCAAAGGAGAAATTGCTCATCATAAGCAATTTCACCTTTGGCCACAATGTTTTCAAAAGTAGTCTGCTGCTATTGTGTCAAAATGTGTTTGCAGGTGGGAAAGGATTATCTCTTTCCCATTTTCAAACAATCTTCAGCAAACAATTTTGAAAACATCTATGCATAAATTTGAAATATCTCTTTAACCCTTTCCCTCATACGGCAATTCTGCAGCAGACGACTTTGAGCGTATTTTTTCAACAAGAGGCCCATGAGGGCCTATGCTCTACTGGTATGGTTCTTTGGTCATTTTCAATCCAGAGCATGTATGTATGGTGAAGATCGGATAGTAAATGGAGGCTCTTTTGTTTTCACAAGCTGTATTATAGTAATTTTTACAATTTCATGGGCCATAATCCAGTCTTGCATTGGCGGATCTGGCTGGTTTTCAAAAGGAACCAAGCTCTAATCAGTATTTAACTACTATCTAAGTTTGGTGAAGATCAGATAGTAAATGGAGCCTCTATTGTGTTCACATGCTCAATTATAGCAATTTGGACAATTTCAAGGGCCATAATCCAGTCTTGCATGGGCGAATCTGGCTGGTTTTCGAAAGGAACCAAGCTCTCATGGATATCTAACTACTGTATAAGTTTGGTTGAGATACAATCAAAAGTGAAGACTGTATCGTGTTAACAAGCTCTTTTATAGCAATTTTGACCATTTCAAGGGCCATAATCCAGTCATACATGGGCGGATCTGGCTGGTTTTCGAAAGGAACCGAGCTCTCATGAATATCTAACTACTGTTTAAGTTTGGTTGAGATACAATCAAAAGTGAAGACTGTTTCGTGTTAACAAGCTCTTTTATAGCAATTTTGACCATTTCAAGGGCCATAATCCAGTCTTGCATGGGCGAATCTGGCTGGTTTTCGAAAGGAACCGAGCTCTCATGAATATCTAACTACTGTATAAGTTTGGTTGAGATACAATCAAAAGTGAAGACTGTATCGTGTTAACAAGCTCTTTTATAGCAATTTTGACCATTTCAAGGGCCATAATCCAGTCATACATGGGCGGATCTGGCTGGTTTTCGAAAGGAACCGAGCTCTCATGAATATCTAACTACTGTTTAAGTTTGGTTGAGATACAATCAAAAGTGAAGACTGTATCGTGTTAACAAGCTCTTTTATAGCAATTTTGACCATTTCAAGGGCCATAATCCAGTCATACATGGGCGGATCTGGCTGGTTTTCGAAAGGAACCGAGCTCTCATGAATATCTAACTACTGTATAAGTTTGGTTGAGATACAATCAAAACTGAAGACTGTATCGTGTTAACAAGCTCTTTTATAGCAATTTTGACCATTTCAAGGGCCATAATCCAGTCATGCATGGGCGGATCTGGCTGGTTTTCGAAAGGAACCGAGCTCTCATGAATATCTAACTACTGTATAAGTTTGGTTGAGATGCAATTAAAAGTGAAGACTGTATCGTGTTAACAAGCTCTTTTATAGCAATTTTGACCATTTCAAGGGCCATTATCCAGTCATGCATGGGCGGATCTGGCTGGTTTTCGAAAGGAACCGAGCTCTCATGGATATCTAACTACTGTATAAGTTTGGTTGAGATACAATCAAAAGTGAAGACTGTATCGTGTTAACAAGAAATTGTTTACGGACGCACGGACGCACGGACGCACGGACGCACGCACGCACGGACGACGGACAAATCGCCACGACATAAGCCCTTCTGGCCTTTGGCCAGTAGAGCTAAAAAATAGAAAATCTCCATAATTGAATGGATGACCTATGACAAAAAATGGAAATCATTGTGGCAAAAGGAGAAATTGCACGTTTTGTGCAATTTCTTCTTTTGTCACTATGTTTTCAAAAAGCCAACTGCTGCAGAGGCGTCAGAAAGTGTCTATGAGGGAAAGGGTTAAATGAAAGTATAATAATTGAATACATGTGAAAACATAATGGCATAAGTAGAAAGTGCTTATCATTGGCAATTTTCCCTTTAGCACAATATTTTTAAAAGTCGTCTGCTGCAGAGGGTCAACGTGCATCTGTATGATGGAAAGAGTTAACCAGGTTTTCAACTCTGTTGAAAACCTGATCATTAATGTGACCAAGTCGATCTTTTGTGGGCAAAATAAAATTGTTTCTTATGATATACAACCTATCAGTTGAAAAGAAACTACAAGGTGATTTTAAATCATAAACAATTTCTAATTAAAATGAGATGCTCATATTGAATAGCAGCATGCATCAACAATGATATCTATCTACTATGAACAAATATGAATGTGAGATGATATTTCTATGATTACTATTACATGCACTGAACATTGCTATGCAAAATGTTTCTAGGAATATTATTAACAAAAAAAATATTTGGTTGTAAAAAAGGACTCAAAGGGGTTAACAAAATTACTAAAGCTTTACAAGCTTTACAAGCTTTAAACCTTTCCCTCATATAGACGCCTCTGCAGCAGACCTACCAATTACAAGCTTTAAACCTTTCCCTCATATAGACGCTTTCTGACGCCTCTGCAGCAGACGGCTTTTTGAAAACATAGTGACAAAAGAAGAAATTGCACAAAACGTGCAATTTCTCCTTTTGCCACAATGTTTTCCACTTTTTGTCATAGGTTATCCATTCAATTATGGAGATTTTCTATGTTTTGACAAAATACGTTCAAAGTCGTCTGCTGCAGAATTGTGGTATGAGGGAAAGGGTTAAAAGAGTTTCAATATTTTGACTTAACGTTCTTAAAGGCATCTGTTTGCAGACGACTTAGAAAACATCTAGGATAAAATATGGAAAATTTCTATAAATGAAAGTAAATTTATTGAATATACATGTATTTGATAACTAGGTAGAATCCGATTGTGGGAACATTTGTAGCTTGATAAGAAATATCACCATTTCTTAAGATATCTTCTCTTGTGCCTTAAAATCATACTGTTTAACCTTTTACCAAGTCAGTTTGGCCGGCTAACAGACAGACAGATGAACACATAATGGGAAAGAGATCCCCAAGTATCAGCTTGCTATGACAGTAGTGAACTGGGTGAAATGAAACAAAAATTAAACCTATCTCTCATAAAAAGTGTGCATACTCAAGAGTCTTTAACATTTATAATTATTTATATAAATAAAAGCTTTGTTGAAAAAAGAAATCAACTAGCAAGAAGGTAAAACCTTCACATATCTGGCAAAATCAAATAATGCCGTTTTAACCCTTTCCCTCATATAGACGCTTTCTGACGCCTCTGCAGCAGACAGCTTTTTGAAAACATAGTGACAAAAGAAGAAATTGCACAGAACGTGCAATTTCTCCTTTTGCCACAATGTTTTCCTCTTTTTGTCATAGGTTATCCATTCAATTATATGGAGATTTTCTATGTTTTGACAAAATATGTTCAAAGTCGTCTGCTGCAGAATTGTCGTATGAGGGAAAGGGTTAAACTCTTACCCACATACAAAAATCTGCAAAAGGGAACTTTGAAAACTTCTGGTTAGTTATTTTGAAAATGTCCATAAATAAAAGTGTAGTTATTTGAATAGAACTATAAACATTGTTGAAAATGGAAAAAATGCTCAGTATGAACGATTTCTCCCTTTGACGCAATGTTTTCAAAAGTCGACTGATGTAAGAAAGCATCTATATGTGGGAAAGTGTTTACAGTTAACAGAAATTTAAATTTAGATTTCATATCCAGGTGTTTTCTTGATTTTCTCACATTATTGCTTCACAGAAAATGAACGAGAAACAAGAAACAACTGGCAGGAAATAAACACTATTATAAAATCAGCCATTGATCATCATGAACTTACTAGTTAAGATGCAGAGAAATAAATATATGAGAAAAATGGTCAGCAAAAACTAGCCAGACAAGGAAATATTGATTATAAGTTAACCCTTTCTCACATACAGCAAATCTGCAGCAGACGACTTTGAAAACATAGCAACAACAACCTGAAAAATCTCCATAAAAAATAGCTTAATTGTTAAATAAAGTTGAAAACATTGTGGCCAAAGGAGAAATTGCTCATCATGAGCTATTTCACTTTTGGCCACAATGTTTTCAAATGTCGTCTGCTGCTATTGCGTCAAAATGCGTCTGCAGGTGGGAAAGGGTTAAAACATCTTGATTGCTTTATGCAAAGCAATTTGTAACAATATCTTCATACAAAATATCATGTATTTCTCTTGAAAGAGAATACAGCTGTATTTTGTTCGGCATTATTGGAGATGAGGAAATAATCCCATCATCTGACACACACAACGATAGATGAGAACATTGTGGGGGTAAATTTATGGTTCTGTAAAAAATGAAAGTGTGTAACACTTTTCTCTTTTGGTATAAAGTTCTGTTTGGTTTACACTAGGCTGTCAAATCAGTACCTGTATCCTTTTTTACTAGCATCAAGTTTTTTGATCTGGAAAGAAAAATCAATTCACTCTACTTATGTTAACATACATGTACTTAAAATGAGATAGTATCAAAATTAATTGTATGATCCAATATTTGCTAGTACAAGTATTTGAAGAAGAAAGGCATGTTCACAGTTCAAATATTCATGATCCCTAGGTAAATAATCCAGTTCTAGGCTAGGAAATGTGCTGTGACTGGCGATCGAATTTGGGATGCCCGGTTCCAAATCCCCGACACTAACCACATGGCCACGGAATATAAACACAGTTCCTTTTTACCATCAATCAGTTTTATGACCAGTTTCAGTAAATTTTCCTACATCATAGACATTAAGAACTTCTTTAATGTAAAACATACTATACCAGAAGGACATTCACCTTGGTGTAGCACTTGACATGAGGAACTTTACTCAAATTTTGTATCTGGAATGACAAAATGAAAGAGGTCAGACAACAACAAATTCAGAAATATATTCAAAAATACAAAAAGTGTTTGAAGGAATAACCAGCAATAACAAGCAAATTTATGAAATTTATATCTCCCGCTTGCAGGAAATATTGTAGGAATAAAGTCTTTTTAAATGAAAGAAAGGCGCCCTTTTTTACGCGTAACGCGACGGCATTTCGCTCCTGAAAAGTGACGTTATAGACGCGTTATTCTTTTTAAACGTACGTCACAACGAAGAAAATTACATGTATGTGAAGGTATTCTTAAGATGCAAATTGTGATATAATTTCGCAGCTATCAACCTAAAACTGACCAAACTATCAGCTGTTGTTGTTTTAACGAGGGACATTTGAGAGACGTCTAAAAAGTGACGTCAGTGGTATACTTTGAGGTCTCGTAGTTTAAAAACTGTTTTAGATACGAAAAAAGTAAGAACAGAATCTTATTGGGCATATGCTGTTTTATGGTGATGCAAAATATCGTGAGGAAATTCGAATATTCTTTTAGAGGCGCGTTCTACCTTAAGGCATTTTACGTTGTTACCAAGTTTGAAAAAAAAACGGTTCCCATTTGTGGCAGTTATTGCACGGAAACAGCAATTAACTCAACCGAAAGTGACGATCGAACTTGGCCTAGCCCTTAACGCATTTAACCTTGTTATCAAGTTTGAAAACAAACGGTTCACATTTGTGGTAGTTATTGCACGGAAACAGCAACAAACAACATTTTTTGTTAATTAAGGGGCCATAACTCCACCGAATAAAGTCCGCTGAAAGTGACGATCGAACTTGGCCTAGCCCTTAAGGCATTTAACCTTGTTACCAAGTTTGAAAAAAAACGGTTCACATTTGTGGCAGTTATTGCACGGAAACAGCAACAAACGACATTTTTTGTTAAATAAGGGGCCATAACTCCACCGAATAAAGTCTGCTGAAAATGACAATCGAACTTGGCCTAGCCCTTAAAGCATTTAACCTTGTTACCAAGTTTGAAAAAAAACGGTTTACATTTGTGGCAGTTATTGCACGGAAACAGCAACAAACAACATTTTTTGTTAAATAAGGGGCCGTAACTCCACGAATAAAGTCCGCTGAAAGTGACGATCGAACTTGGCCTAGCCCTTAAGGCATTTAACCTTGTTACCAAGTTTGAAAAAAAAACGGTTCACATTTGTGGCAGTTATTGCACGGAACCAGCAACAAACAACATTTTTTGTTAAATAAGGGGCCATAACTCCACCGAATAAAGTCCGCAGTAAGTGACGATCGAACTTGGCCTAGCCCTTAAGGCATTTAACCTTGTAACCAAGTTTTTTAAAAACAAGAGCACCGCGTACGGCACAGACGCTCGACTGATAGAAAACAGAAAAAAAGCTGAGCTGAACAAAAAATCTTAACTGGACGACCACGACGACGCCAGGGTCATGACAATAGCTCTCGTTTTTTTAAAAGTCGAGCTAAAAACGGTTTACATTTGTGGCAGTTATTGTACGGAAACGCAGTGTGACAGACAGACGGACAGACAAACAATCCCAAATTAATAACCCCCCTTTTTTCTTCGAAAAAGCAGGGGATAATAACAAATCTTATCAAAAGTGATCAATAGAAAGACCGATGTTTGAGAAGTGGTTACTGCAGCTTACAGCTTCTATTTCTTTGTATTTAATTCACTCTTTCTTGTATCAATAAAGTGGTATATTTAATAGAGAAAAATGCTGCAGATTTGTTGTAAGAGGGAAAGGTTAAACTTTAATACAGCTAAACAATTGGACAGGGCATACAATATACATACAACAGGACCATGATGCTCCTTTATTTCTCACCCGAGTTAAAACAAATGTAAGTATTATTATCTGTGAAATATATTGCATTATTGTACTTAGCGATCAGGTGAGCAAAATGCTTTTCAACTACTTAAAGTTTTCACCAAACAAGTTTAGCATATATGATATAAGCAAAACCAGTACTGCCATAAAGTTTTACAGATCAAGATGGTATTAACTATAATCACCTTTAAACTTTTTCACAGCATTTTTCCTTTCATCTGCATCATAATACCAGACAGTAACTGCAAACCTGACAGAAAAGAGCATGGAGTTAGTATCATTATTGGTAGATAATTACTATACAGCACTTTTATTGCACACGCTTTGCATGATTTCAGAAAAGGGCCATAAATTATGCAAAATGAATGATAGCAATATTTCTATATCCAATTTGATTGATTGATTAGAATTTTTCAGTTATATAACAACTACCAAATCACCTACAAAGTGTGTTTTCTGGCTTTTTTACACTACTCAATAAGAACTCTTCAGCTTAAATAAATATAAACCTCATCTGTCATTCATCTGAATACTCCCAAAATATGGATAGTAAATAATTGCTGTAAATTGAACTGTTACCCTTCTGATAAATCTGTGAATACTGTATATTTCCGTGTAAACTGGCCTTATTATGCATCCAATCATATCACAGTTCAGTTTACAGAGACTATCCCTTTTCCTCATATAGACGCTTTCTGACGCCTCTGCAGCAGACGGCTTTTTGAAAACATAGTAACAAAAGAAAAAATTGCACAAAACATGCAATTTCTCCTTTTGTCACAATGTTTTCCACTTTAAGTCAAAGGTGATCCAATCAATTATAGAGATTTTCCATTATTTAACAAAATATGTTCAAAGTTGTCTGCTGCAGAATTGTCGTATGAGGGAAAGGGTTAAAACATCATATCAAAATAGCCCACATTTTACTTCCTGAGCCCCTGTAGCTCAGTCTGTAGCAATGCGGGCTGTCAATCCAGTGGTTGTGAGTTTGAACCCCAGATTTGCCAACATTCTTTCCGACGTTTGATAAAAGCCACTGTGAAAAGCATCATTCGCCTTCGTCCAACAGCTAACAGTCTATAAGGAAAAGCAGCCAATTGCTTGGAAAGACTGTTGTGTGGAGTACTTGTATGAGATAGACAGGAAACACATGAGTAAGTGACAGGCCGCTGATAAATTGTTGAAAACAGCGTTAAACCCCAACCAATCAATCAATCCAGGATAATTTTTATTCGAAGAAGCCTCACTATGAAATTACTTAAATGACGCGTTATTCCTGAAATCATTTTTTCAAAGTGCCAAATTGGCCCGGATTGTATGCAATACCTTGTACTGTAAGATGGAAGTACTTCATGAGGGTTCCGTCTGTCCGACCAAAAGAAGAGCAATCGGTCAAACTTTGGCTCCACATTAGCAACTCTATTCTGACCTTCAGGGAATATTCTCAGCAAGCCTCCATCTACCTAATGTATGAACAAAATATTTAAATTTTTCCATATACAGATTATATTGGTAGCGTGACCTTCTCTTATTAATATATTGTCAACTCTTTAACCCTTTACCACATACATACGCTTTCTGACGCCTCTGCAGCAGATGACTTTTGAAAAATTGTGTCAAAAGATTAAATTGCTCATATTGGGCAATTTCTCCTTTTTTCACAATGTTTCAAACTATGTTTAACAATAAAACTCTTTTATGGAGGTTTTTGCCAAAACGTTTACAAAATCATCTGCTGTAGACTTGTTATATGTTGGAAAAGGTTAAACACATTTTCTTAATGCCTTTGTACCAAATACAGTTAATAAAAATTCATATCATCAGTTGTCATTCCCATCTACTTGTGTCCAATTTAGCATCTATAACTTAAATATTTACCTAATGAAGACAACTTTCAACACCTGAGGAGAAGACTGCTTTTTATTTGTTCAAACATAAAAAGATAGATATAATCATATTGTGAAAATATAGAAGTGTTTAAAGTGCTAAAGTCTATAAATGCCGAATTTTAATAATGTACTTGTTGCTTCAGCTTGAAGTGCAAAAACACTGCTTGTATTCAGATGCAATAAGTAAAATACACTTTAACCTTTTTCTACCTGCAAATGCATTCTTACAGATCTGCAACAGTTTTTGAAAACACTGTGGCAGAAGAAGAAATTGCTCATAATGTGCCAAAACGTTTTCAATTCTATTCAATAACTCTACTTTCATTTATAGCAATTTGCCTCATTTTTATCTAGATAATTCCAATGGTCTGCTATGCAAGGAACTGTCAAATGAATACAAATTGTATTTTAATAGTCAATTAATGGTAAAATACTAGCAAGTAATAATAAATTAAGCTTTCAAATATGGAAGTGCATATTGTGAATAGAAGTGCATAGACTTGACCCTATTCTAACTATTCTATCTTTTTTACACTGTTTTTGAAACAAAAGTTCTTAAAACTAATCCCTTTCCCACCTGCAGACACATTTTGACGCAATAGCAGCAGACGACTTTTTAGTCATAGGTTATCCATTCAATTATAGAGATTTTCTGTTTTTCAACAAAATACGTTCAGTCGTCTGCTGCAGAATTGTCGTATGAGGGAAAGGGTTAAGAGAGGACATTGTTTCATCCCAATTGACCCAGTGGTAACAGAGGAGAAATCGTTTGAAGCCAAATGTTCACACATTCACACACGATGGACAAAGCTCGACTAGCCAGTGGGGCTAAAAGTGAGAGTATAATTATTGAATAGAGTTGAAAACATTGTCAAAAGGAGAAATTTCTCTTCATGAGCCATTTCTCCTTCTGTCACAATAATGTTCCTACTGCAGATGCTGCAAAAGTAATTTGAAGAGAGAAAGCTTTTGAAGATATGTTACCAGAATTACCTTAGAGTTCCAGTTTTTATTGAGGTAATAAATACATGTGACACATCTGCCATCCCCACTTGGGTTGTCCACATGACGAAGGAACCCGGATGAATTCTCAGGGTAAACAGCAACCATGGCCTGATGTCAAAAGAAATAAATATATATAAGCAATTTACGTCATAATAAAGACATATAAGCTTGGCTTTAAAAATAAAATACTCTTCAAACTCTAAACAAGAGGCCCAAGAGGGCCAGTATCGCTCCACGGCCATAAGGCAAAAATCAAATCTCCAAACAGCCCTGCCCCCTAGTGGCCATATTTTTTACCAACCACCATGGCTTAAAGGAATCTTGTAGAGTGTCACCCAAGGAATGTTTCTGCAAAATTATTTGAAAATCGGCCTGACACTTTCGGAGGAGAGGATATTTTAAGTTTTCACCATAGCCATATAAGGCAAAATAGCCCCACCCCATGGCGGCCATATTTTTCAACCAATCAACATGGCTTGAAGGAATCTGATAGAGGGTCACCCAAAGAACATTTCTACAAAATTATTTGAAAATCTGCTCAACACTTTCGGAGAAGAAGATTTTTTAAATTTTCACTAAGGTCATATAGAGCAAAATAGCCACGCCCTCTGGCGGCCATATTTTTCGACCAATCAACATGGCTTGAAGGAATCTGATAGAGGGTCACCCAATGAACATTTCTACAAAATTATTTGAAAATCGGCTGAACACTTTCGGAGAAGAAGATTTTTTAAGTTTACACTATAGCTATATAAGCCAAAATAGCCCCGACCCTGGCGGCCATGTTTTTCCACCAATCAACATTTCTTGAAGGAATCTAATAAAGGGTCACCCAAGGAACATTTCTACAAAATTATTTGAAAATCAGCCTGACACTTTCGGAGGAGAAGATTTTTTAAGTTCTCTCTTTAGCCGTATAAGGCAAAATAGCCCCGCCCTCTGGCGGCCATGTTTTTTAACCAATCAACATGGCTTGAAGGAATCTGATAGAGGGTCACCCAAGGAACATTTCTACAAAATTATTTGAAAATCTGCTCAACACTTTCAGAGAAGAAGATTTTTTAAGTTTTCACTATGGTCATATAAGGCAAAATAGCCCCGCCCTCTGGCGACCATGTTTTTCGACCAATCAACATTTCTTGAAGGAATCTAATAAAGGGTCACCCAAGGAACATTTCTACAAAATTATTTAACAAGAGGCCCAAGAGGGCCAGTATCGCTCCACGGCCATAAGGCAAAAATCAAATCTCCAAACAGCCCTGCCCCCTAGTGGCCATATTTTTTACCAACCACCATGGCTTAAAGGAATCTTGTAGAGTGTCACCCAAGGAATGTTTCTGCAAAATTATTTGAAAATCGGCCTGACACTTTCGGAGGAGAAGATTTTTTAAGTTTTCACAATAGCCATATAAGGCAAAATAGCCCCACCCCATGGCGGCCATATTTTTGAACCAATCAACATGGCTTGAAGGAATCTGATAGAGGGTCACCCAAAGAACATTTCTACAAAATTATTTGAAAATCTGCTCAACACTTTCGGAGATGAAGATTTTTTAAATTTTCACTATGGTCTTATAGAGCAAAATAGCCCCGCCCTCTGGCGGCCATATTTTTCGACCAATCAACATGGCTTGAAGGAATCTGATAGGGGGTCACCCAATGAACATTTCTACAAAATTATTTGAAAATCGGCTGAACACTTTCGGAGAAGAAGATTTTTTAAGTTTTCACTATGGTCATATAAGGCAAAATAACCCCGCCCTCTGGCGGCCATGTTTTTCGACCAATCAACATTTCTTGAAGGAATCTAATAAAGGGTCACCCAAGGAACATTTCTACAAAATTATTTGAAAATCGGCCTGACACTTTCCGAGAAGAAGATTTTTTAAGTTTTCACTATTTTTTTCTTTTGGTTGCCATGGAAACCAGAATTATGGATGGATCAAAAAAAATTGAAGGAATTTAAGAGAGGACATTGAGAGGATGCTTCCTATGAAGTTTCAAACAAATTGGCCAAGTGGTTAGTGAGAAGAAGTTGTTTAAAGGAAAAAGTTTACGCACGCACGCACGCACGACGGACAATTCGCCATGACATAAGCTCGACTGGCTTTCAGCCAGTGGAGCTAAAAATCAGCCTGACACTTTTCTGAGGAGAAGATTTTTTTAATTCTCTCTTTAGCCTTATAAGGCAAAATAGCCCTGCCCTCCGGCGGCCATGTTTTTTTACAAATCAACATGGCTTGAAGGAATCTGATAGAGGGTCACCCAAGGAACATTTCTACAAAATTATTTAAAAATCTGCTCAACACTTTCAGAGAAGAAGATTTTTTAAGTTTTCACTATGGTCATATAAGGCAAAATAGCCCCGCCCTCTGGCGACCATGTTTTTTCGACCAATCAACATTTCTTGAAGGAATCTAATAAAGGGTCACCCAAGGAACATTTTGACAAAATTATTTGAAAATCGGCCTGACACTTTCAGAGAAGAAGATTTTTTAAGTTTTCACTATTTTTTTCATTTGGTTGCCATGGAAACCAGAATTATGGATGGATCAAAAAAAATTGAAGGAATTTAAGAGAGGACATTGAGAGGATGCTTCCTATGAAGTTTCAACCAAATTGGCCAAGTGGTTAGTGAGAAGAAGTTGTTTAAAGGAAAAAGTTAACGCACGCACGCACGACGGACAATTCGCCATGACATAAGCTCGACTGGCTTTCAGCCAGTGGAGCTAAAAACGACAACCATAAACCCTGTCCCTTCAGCAGGAGACTTTTGAAAAGATTGAGACAAAAGAGGAAATTGCTCATGATGATGCATTGTTTACAGTTCTATCCAATATCTAATTTTCATTTCAGATTTATTATATTTGGTCCTAGATGTTTTCAAAGGTGTTTGCTGCAGATTTGGCGTATGTGGGAAAGGGTAAAACCCTGTCCTACATACAGAATCAAATTGAAGCACCTGCAGCTGAAGACTTCTGAACAGATTGTGAAAATAGAAAAAATTGCTCATGATGATCAGGAGATGATTTTGAACAAATCTAGGCTAAAGTAAAGAAAATCTCCATCAATGAAAGTAAAATCATTAAATTGACTTGAAAACATTGTGGCAAAGGGGGAAATTGCTCATTATGAGCAAATTCTTCTTTTGCTGCATTGATTTCAACACTTTTCAATGAGTATACCTTGACAGAGTTTTTACGTATTTTTATAACAAGGAATGTTCAAGGTTATCTGCTGCAGATATTTTGTATGAAGGTAAGGATCAACCCTTTCCAACATTCAACAGTTTTACAGAAGACGATTTTGAAAAGATCTAGGCATTATGAGCAATTTCTCCATTTGCATGCCGTCTGCTGTGTATGTTTGAAAGAGTGTTTACAAGTGGGCAAAGATTAAAACAAGGTTAAAAATAGATGTGTTGCATTACATAATAATATTCAATACAAATCATGCACATTGTTGGTTAGAAAACTTCAAGTCTTGTGTAACATAATGAGAATAATTGGTGAACCAAACCCATTGTACAGTGTTGATATGCAAACTGATTCGTTATACAATGGTTGCAAATGCATTAACCCATTCCCACATACAGCAAAATTAATGTGAATCAAGGCAAAAATTGGTAAAAACTCGATTAGAAACTGTAGTAATTGAAAAGAGTTGAAATTAATAAGGAAAAAGGAAAAATTGCTCATTATAAGCAATTTCTCCTTTTGCCACAATGAGTTCAAAAGGTGTAAGCTTCAGATGTGTCAGAATGTGTTTTTAAAGTGGGAAAGCCATTCAAATGGTTAAGGTTAGATTCCTTGAATACAGCTCCTTTACAGCAGAAAGCTGTTTGAAACAATGTAGGATACTTTTAAAAGTGCTACTTTTGAGAAACTTAACCCTTTCCCTCATATAGACGCTTTCTGACGCCTCTGCAGCAGACGGCTTTTTGAAAACATAGTGACAAAAGAAGAAATTGCACAAAACATGCAATTTCTCCTTTTGCCAAATTGTTTTCCATTTTTTTGTAATAGGTAATCCATTCAATTATGGAGATTTTCTATGTTTTGACAAAATACGTTCAAAGTCGTCTGCTGCAGAATTGTCGTATGAGGGAAAGGGTTAAGTCAACTGTCTTTGCAATAATTTAAAGCTTCATTTATGCATTCCTCATTTATTTTCAATTTTCATGAAGGAAAACATAATCAGATGGTTGAATTATTTTTTCAATCGACTAAAAGCTTTAGCCCTTTCCATCATACAGACCCTTTCTGATGCCTCTGCAGTAACGGACTAAAGAAAACGTTTAGGAAAATGGAGACATGGCTCATGAGGAGCAATTTCTCAATTTGGCACAATGTTTTAAACTCTATTCGAAGACTGATTTATCCCCCATATTTTTGCCTAGCTGCTTTCGAAATCATCTGATGCAGATTTGTTGTAAGTTAACCCTTTCCCTCATACACATGCTTTCTGACATCTCTAATGCAGCAGACAACTTTTTGAAAACATTGTGACAAAAGGAAATTGCTCAACACGAGCAATTTCTCCTTTTGCTACAATATTTTCAACTCTATGTAATATTTAAAAGTTCATTTATAGAGATTTTCCATATTTTTGCCCAGATGTTTTCAAAGTCGTCTGCTATAGATTTGTTGTATGTGGCAAAGGATTAAAAAGGGTAAATATTCTGTAAAACAGGTTTTATTTTCGTTACATTCATTTTTGCGAATACTTAATCACTGTTTATAATGTCTGGAATTTTCAAATATTAGAAAATATGCTACTTTAGCTAATTTGAAGATTAAAAGTATGTTGATTGATTTTTAACAGGTAGACTGCATTCTCCCCTGAGTGTTGACACAAAGCAGTTACGCATTATAGTAGAGTTTCTCACACATAGCCTCTCATTAACCCTTTCCCTCATCTAGACGCTTTCTGTTGCCTCTGCAGCAGACGGCATTTTGAAAAATAGTGACAAAAGAAGAAATTGCTCGTCGCTCGAGACGAGCAATTTCTCCTTTTGCCACAATGTTTTCCACTTTTAGTCATAGGTTATCCATTCAATTAAAGAGATTTTCCATTTTTTGACAAAATATGTTCAAAGTCGTCTGGTGCATATTTGTCGTATGAGGGAAAGGGTTAAATAGGCTGTCCCGATGCCTAGAATTCATAAAAACATGAATTTAATAAAAAAAAAAAAAAATCGACAAAAATCGCGACATCTTGAAAATTTAATCATCCAAGAAGAAATGACAAATCTTACAAAAAATTCATATGGTTAAGAGATAAATAATGAAGTTTTTTACCCTCTAGATTTTTGTTAACCCTTTCCCACATATAGACAGTTTCTGATGCCTCTGCAGCAGACAACTTTTTGAAACATTGTGACCAATGGAGAAATTGCTCAAAACAAGCAATTTCTCCTTTGGTCTGCTGCAGATTTGTTTAATGTGGGAAAGTCACATTTGAAAAAAAAGATAACATTTATTTTTTCCCCATGTAAATAAATAACCTGATAAAACCTAGCTACTAAAGAATTCAACTGTTGCTCTTTAACCCTTTACCACTTGCAGATGTTTTCTGAGGCCTTTGCAGCAGATGACTTTTGAAAACATTGTGGCAAATTTGAAAAATATTCTTTCTTCTATGGAGAATTTACATATTCTAGCTTAGATGTTTTCAAAGTCGTCTGCTGCAGATTTGTTGTGTGTAAAAAGAAGTTTAAGAAATTAGTCTCTTCTTTTTTTTTCGAAGCAATAATTTACCCTGTCACTTTGGAAAAAGATCACCTAAGAAAAATATATGTTAAAATAAATATCAATGCAACCAATTCAACCCTTTTTCCTAATATGCATTTGCAGTAGATGACTTTTGAAAACATTGTGGCAAAAGAAGATACTTATTATAAAGATAAACTTCTACTTTTCCACAATGTTTTCAACTCTATTAACTAAATATACAATACATAATTTCTTTATTTTTGCCCAGAATCGTTGAATTTGTTTTAAACCTTCACTAATCTTACTGGCTTGGAGAAAAAAATAAATCAAAACCTGCAGTCTTCAGATTACATGTATATAAGAAATAACCAAAATGTCCCTGATAAGACAATTTGAGGCTATTCTGCTACAGACATCTGATGACTTTTGATAGCTTTCTAGAACAAAGATTAATAGTTCATAATGAGCCAACAAATTTAAACATCAAATATACCCATTCAATTCCAATGAATGTTTTCACGCCATTTTTTTTTCCTTTGAAGTTTTCCTCATATAGACGCTTTCTGACGCCTCTGCAGCAGACGCCTTTTTGATAACATGGCAACAAAAGAAGACATTGATCAAAACGAGCAATTTCTCCTTCTGTCACCATGTTTTCAACTCTATTCAATTATTGTTGTTTCATTTAAAGGGATTTTCTGTGCTTTTGCCTAATCATTTTCAAAGTCGTCTGCTGCAGATTTGTTGTATGTGGGAAAGGGTTAACCCTTTCCCTCATACGACAATTCTGCAGCAGACGACTTTGAACGTATTTTGTCAAAACATAGAAAATCTCCATAATTGAATGGATAACCTATGACAAAAAGTGGAAAACATTGTGGGAAAAGGAGAAATTGCACGTTTTGTGCAATTTCTTCTTTTGTCACTATGTTTTCAAAAAGCCGTCTGCTGCAGAGGCGTCAGAAAGCGTCTATATGAGGGAAAGGGTTAAGCAATCCAAAGCATCTAGGAAGGAGACGACTCAATCTATCATTTTTGAAAAGATGTTTTTAAAGTCGTCTGCTACAGATTTGTTGTATGTGGGAAAGGGTTAAGTCTTTGTCATGAATCACTGGGAATAACCCACTGTCTGATAACAACCACAAAAACAACGGATTTTACCATTTTACATGTATTTAAAAGTTATTACTCTTAACTTTTCTGGTTCACTAGACCCACTGTCCTGTAAATGTCTCCGGTATATAGCATAGTGTATTTAGATGCACACAGCATTTGATAATATGAAAGCATACTTTTGAAAACATTATGGGAAAAGAAAAAAACAATTTATCTTCGTCCTATAATGTGTTCACTAGGTGTTTTGTTTTTTAATTTTACATAATTACATAGTTTTTGACCCTATATGACCCACTTTACAACCTTACTTGGATTTGATGGAGATGAATGTTCTGATGATTCTTGATAAATATGAAAAATGTGACCTCTTATGTGTTCTCAATCTTGTTCTAATTATATTTGTCCTAGTTTTGGATCCTACATGACCAGGTTTCAAACTTGACTGGGATTTGCTGGAGATGAATGTTCTGATGATTTTTCATGAAAATTGTTTTAAAATGTAACCTCTAATGTATTCACAAGGTTCTTCTAATATTTGACCTAGTTTTGGACCCCGATGACCCAGTTTTGATCATTTTCATGCAGATTGGATGAAAAATGTTAACAAGGTTTTCTGGAAATTGGGCTCGTGACGTAGATTTTTACCCCATATGACCTAGTTTCTAACCTGACTGGGAATTGATGGAGATGAATGTTCTGATGATTTTTCATGAACATTTATTGAAAAATATGACTCAATTTGTTCAAAATGTTTTTTTCTAAGATTTGACCTAATGGCCAAGTTTTTGACCGCATGCAAGTGATTGTGACCCAGTTTGAAGCCTGACTGTATTTTGATGGAGATGAATCTTCTGATGAACACCATGTTTCGACATGGAAGATGGAAGGACAGACAACTCCAAACCAATATCCCAATCGCCCTAGGTAGTATGAGTAGAACAATAAAGTTAAGTTATGTTCAAATTGTTCATTCTCCTATCGACATAATAATCTAAAAGCTGTCTGCTTTGCGACTTTTTAATAATTTAAACCTTTTCCAGACGCAGGAGCTTTTTTAACCATCAGCAGCTGGCGATTTTTGAAAACCTTGTGAAAAATTGATTGATTGGTTGGGCTTTAACGTTGTTTCAACAATTTTTAAGTCATAACACGGCCGCAGGTCACCTGCTCATGTGTTTCATGGCTTTCTCATACCAGTTCTCAACACAACATACTTTCCAAGCAACTGGCTGCTTTTCCACATAGACCGTTTAGCCTATTGGTGAAAGACGCATGTCACAGTGACTTTTATCAAACATCGGAAAGAATGTTGGCCAAGCTGGGATTCGAACTCACAACTACTGGATTGACAGCCCACATTGATATCGACTGAGCTACCGGGGCTCGGCCCTTGAGAAAAAGCAGAAACTGCTCATAATGAGCAATTAGAACAAAACTTAACGATGTTGTTTTAGCAATTTCTCATTTTCACCCAATGTTTTCAACTCTCTTTAGATATTACAATTTTGTTCATTAATATTTTCCATAGTTTTACTTTGACATTTCCCTAGTCGTCTGCTACAGATTTGTTGTATGAGAGGAAGCGTAGAAAGGTTTGGATCCAATACATGTGGATCATCCCGATGCTATAACATTTAATACCTTTGAGCGTCCTTTCACAGTGTAATGATCCAAACCATTTTGACAATGTAACATTATAGCATCAATAGCTGAAATAAAAAAGTTTATGTCCGAACATCCCGACTCAGTACCGTCCAACCATGTTATTAGATCACCCCTCACCGCCCCCCTGGGAGACACCATGTTGACCAGCTGACCACTGGATAAACTTTTATTTCTATAGAGAACATTCACCTCCTCCCAAATATCTTTGGCTTTTGTATCACCGAGGAAATTGTCTAACACACAAACGCCATATGAATTCAGACAGCTTTTTACATACTGTCCCAAAGCTTTATTTCTGGACTCCACAACACTGAAATAAGTCTGATTCGGTTGTCGCATTTCGTTTGGCATATCCTCCTGGCTTGATGATGCTGTATTTGGTAAATGGGAATAATCGGGAGATTTTAATGACAAACTTTCTTCACTTTCTAAAATAAACTTTTCTGAACTGCCAATGTCCTCAAGCAACTCTCCTTGTAAACTTGATGTGTTAATCCCTGGTAGAGAGTGCTGTGTGTCACGCTGATTTATCATAATGTCTTTAAAAGCATCTTCATGATAATCAATACTTCGATCAACTGTCGACGTGACATTTTCCATTCCTGATTCAAGCCGAAGTTTTTCGATGTGGTCGACCACAACTCCCATACTCTCGGAGCGTTGATTTTGTTCTAACTTTTGGTTTGTACAGTTTGACAGTTTCTTGCAGATCTTTCTATGTTGAGGCCAGTCTGTTTGCTGGTGGCTCTTAGAACAATAGAATACCGTTTTACAACGCGCACATACTTTCAGTCTATCTGTAACATCACAATATTCGCACTTATCTGTCAATAAATGTGTTATGTTACGCTGGTCACGTAGGCTCTTCTCAGCCATTTCAGCCGTACTCTACCGTACTTTACCGTAGATCTTTCAGTCTTACGAATACTTTGTCTTACTTTACTGTACCGATCGACATTTTTCTAAAAATAGATTAGCCGAATAGTTCCGAGAGTAGTGTAGTTGTAAATATTGAAACGTTTCGGAAAACCTCCCGGTTATTTTCCGTCGACTACGGGAATTTCCGAATTATGTACAAGAGATGAGAAATCTAAATTACTAAAAGTAATTTAGAGTGATGTCAGCCAAGTGCATGGAATTAATGCAAGCTATATCCTCGAGCATCCGTAATTCGTGAGTGTAAGGCTTCAAAGACAAAATATGCAGAAGGCTTAGTGAATGATACGAAATTTCATGTCTTATCTGAAAGATTTATTTATTTCCTCCAAGTTTCGAGCAAAAAATCCTTTGAAAACTAATAATTCACAAAAAAAATAATCTTGAATACACATGTGTTCAACAAGTCAGAAGCCGAAATTGTTATCCTATTTTCGTGACGTCATTATTTTGGCACTTTGCAGTTTCCATAAAGACAACACACACAAAAAAAAAAAATTTTTTAAAAGGGGCAATAGGTCGTAACATATTGAAAACTAAAAAACTGAAGTAATTAAACATTTTATATAGTTTAAATCAATTAATTTGAAATTATCCTTGATATAAATATGAACTTTTTTTTTTTAATTACTCAACTTTGAATCTTCGTTAAACTTATTTTCCTTTCTCATTTTTTATCCCACTGTGTCAACCTAAAGGGTTTGCATGGATGTTTGGTCCCTGTAAGCATTCTATATTTATATCATCACAAAGATCAATACAGATTTCAAAATTGCCATATTTCTAATGGGATATTATTTAAAATATTTTAGTTATTTTACATCTCTATGCGTAAGCACCTTTAGGAATGTGAAATCCAATGAAAAATTGCATTGACCTAACTAGGTCAAACAAATCACATGACCCTAGCCGCCATTTTGTAAACAACAAAATACCCTTTTTACGGTAAATTTTCATGTCCGATTTTTCCACTTTTTGGGGTTTAAACTGTTCTTTAAATTTGGTATATAAAAAATAAGGGTATTTTGGCTATTCCTCCAGTGACAACAAGTTACAAAACTGTTGAAGATGCATTCTATTGTTGAAATATGTCAGCAAATACATTGGCCATTGGGAAATAATTTTACAGTTCCAAATCGGCTGCAAGGACAAAGTCACGTGATATAAGCCCGAAAATAGTGACGTCACGAAAAAGGGATGCTAACGAAAATGGAATGTCCAACGATACACAGATCATAATTAGGTTATGACCAAACGAGAGCAAATAGGTTGGACAATATCATAAACAAGGAATTTAAGTCATTAAAACTTCTTTATTTTGCTACAGTTTCAGAATAGGTAAATTTGTATAAAATGAATACATATATATCTACAATAAATAAAACAAATACAATTTAAAATCACAGAAACGCTTGTTGTTTCGCTTAATACGTTTATACCATGTAATTTCGGAATTACGCTTTTATCAGTGAAATACCGAAATACAAAAGGAATAAAATCTTCAAAATTAATTGTTAACACCTCAAGTTGACATAAACAAAAATGTACATTCGTAAGCACACATTGCTGGATTTACCAACTTTTTAAGTCAAACCAGGTACCTAAAAAATAACAAATCCCATTTACATGCCAAGTTACGCTTAGTTCTCCAGAACATTATTTCTAAGGAACTTTTTTATATAATTTTGAGACAGACAGTAAGAACATCGTGGTTCTAAAATCTTGTGAAAGGGACAATGTGTACGTGCATTTCACCGATCAGTTTGTTATGTTTTAATAAGAATGAGATACGTATACCACCAATTGCGAATAGGGTACCGGTAGTGTAAAACAATCAAAGCACTCAAAGTGCTCATGGACGGTACGGTACCACTGTTATGAGTGAGGAAAAGCTGGTCATCTGCTGAACTTGTTTGGGCAGTAACGACACAGTTGCATAATTGCCGACGATTTCAACATGAAGGCAGAACTGCATACAGACCAAACGCATATTTAAAGAAAGAGAAAACCTTTTTTATCCAGAGATCTTCAATGTAACCCGTGAATGGTAGACATGATTAATATAAGCAAATACGTTATGGGATAACACTATTTGAAGATTAATACAGGACATATTCCTATGATTTATAGACAAGTTTGCACAATTATTTAGCAGTATATGCGGTACACTATTATACATGAAACAGTTTAGGTAATTTTCAAACGCACTGAAAGTGCAGAAAGCAATGGGCTCAGTACAAATCACGCGGAATGCCACTTGATCATGCATTTGCATATCACGTATTCATTGCACTTATAGACAGTGAGGCGCTCTAAGAATGCCTTCAGTGATATTGGTTACGTAATCGGATATTAATCGATATCATCTTTGAAGTCAAAACCGTTAAGATGATGTGATATTTAGTCTGCTTTACCCGTTATCACATAAACCAAATATACAGCAGATCACTTTGAAAATGTCGAGGCAAACATATGATTGTAAAAATGAAAGTATAAGTATTGACTAGTGACCAAGAGAGAGAAAGAGAGAAATTGCTTATCCTTGTGTCTTAATGGTTTCAACTCTTTTCAATAATTATACTTTCATTTATCGGAAGCAGGCGACTTTAAACACATCGAAAGTCACCATCTTCTGATTTGTTGTATGTTGAAAAGGGTGAATGATAAATTGCTGATGATAAGCATTTCCTCCATCTCTTGCAATGTGTTCTGCCCTATTGTCTATAATAAAAGGTTTCTAGTGTTTTCAAATCTTGTTGAATAACATCTCTTTAATTACTTAAATATAATTTAACACCTCAAGATCAAATAAACCCAAAACACTTTCTGGATATCAAATTGAATTTTATTTTGGCACGTGCATTAAACTGCTTATGTTTGAGAGCCTCATCGTGTGAAATATTCTGATTTGTTTTGGAGTCTTAACCATATCAGGGACCGTGTAATACATATATTGTCACTGACCATATGCAATTTCGCATAATGAATCGTTATCATGTCTTTGTCAATTGTTCCAGGCAAAAATACTAGCTTTACATTTTATAAATAGAATACATCTCAAAAGGAAATTCCAGACTTTGGATCTCGTGAAATTCGTGTGGGTTATTTTACGTTAAGATTTGCTTTAAAAATGGATTCTTCCATAAGCTCACCATACAGACCATCTGATACAAAACAATATTCTTTCAGAAGTGTATTGCAATTTACGGGTATATTGGAACAGGCCTACTTTTGAGGAGATCACACCATGTTTGATTGTTTACAAACAAGACTGGTATCAATATATCCTAATGTAAACGACTGTGTATGTGTATTCATACATTGCTTTTGAATAAGTTATATGCAATTGAACTTGATGGAATCATTGTATAAGTAAGTATTCATGATTTTTTTCCTACCACTCATAAACCACTTACGCTGCCATTGTCAATGTTATTCTTCAACATTCAGATATCTTGACTGGTGTGTGGTACTTCTTTTATGGGTGATGTAAGGTGGATACACTTTTGGAGGCTGGTTCTCGAATTTTCAATGTATTTCTGTTTCAGATCGGGGAACCAATTGATATATGAAATGCTTTTCAAAATGCCACACTACAATAGACGAAATGTTCCATTTAAGGGGAGAATACCAATTGGATCCTTAATTGGTAAAACAGGAAGAGTTATCTAACATATCTTACATCTGATTTGAGATAAATCGGCGTTATTTCACGCAGTAAATATCGAATCAACAGACCCAAAGGCGTCAGTTAAAATAACGCAAACATGTTATTAAAATGGCGCTCACTGAAATTACCCGTCTATATTAAAGAAAATGACTGAAAGTTTTGAAAATAACAGGGTTGTCGAAATATGTCTGTGTACGCAAACTGGGACTACTGATAAGTATTAGTTGTCCCAGACGTAAACAAACCACTACCATGGTAAAATATGAAGTTTGAAAAAGAACTCCATATTACAATCACAGAAAAGGAGTATTTTTTCAATATATATCTTCGAATAAATTATTTGAAGGAACAATGTCAATATTACAAAAATCTATCAGTTTGTCGTTCGCGGTTTTGTTTCCGATTTCGGCCGACATGTGACGGTTGTCAAGGACGCAGTAGCGCCTAATCAATACCAATCGTAATCGAACACTTAATATACCCTTTATACACGTTGCCTAGACTTAACTTCGTGTTTTCTATATTGTTCATTTATAAGAAAATTCCTCGGATACTAGGCAAATGTTTGATATATATTATGGTTTTATCAAGTTTTATAGAGAGGCATACTTTAAAAAAAAATATATATAGTTGAGACCAGAACAAACGAAATTTGATCTGTTCTGTTATTGATATACTAGATTACCTAAAACTGAACAATCAAGAAAGTCGAATTGTGGGAATGCGTTAACAAAACTTGATTAATTTGTGTTTTTAAATAAATTATCAGAAAACCCGAGGAATTATGTTCGTATAATGAAGTGATAAGCTGTGCATACTAATTCCTTTGAAGTTTTTCAAGACGTTTCGAACATATTTTAAGCTGTATTTTGTTAACAGAGTAAAGGATTGC
>JASEVX010000001.1:79434400-79529011 GCA_031761405.1 Serripes groenlandicus
ATTTTAACCGTTCCCATCATGTGTCATTTTAACCGTTCCCATCATGTGTCATTTTAACCGTTCACATCATGTGTCATTTTAACCGTTACCATCATGTGTCATTTTAACCGTCTACATCATGTGTCATTTTAACCGTTCACATCATGTGTCATTTTAACCGTTCACATCATGTGTCATTTTAACCGTCTACATCATGTGTCATTTTAACCGTTCACATCATGTGTCATTTTAACCGTTCACATCATGTGTCATTTTAACCGTTCACATCATGTGTCATTTTAACCGTTCACATCATGTGTCATTTTAACCGTTCACATCATGTGTCATTTTAACCGTTCACACCATGAGTCATTTTAACCGTTCACATCATGTGTCATTTTAACCGTTCACATCATGTGTCATTTTAAACATCGTTTTATTTGGGAACAACTGAGGAGTTACATGGGGAAAGATAGTTTACCAAATATTTAGAGGTGAAAGATTTGTGGGGGAAAAGAGATATAGTACTTTTTAAGTACTTTCTCCCTCTTCCCACATGTTTTTTTTTTCAAACGTCGTTTACTTCAGAGGCGTCAGTGTCATATGCATCCGGGAAATTGTTGAACCTGACAATGGAAAAGGTTTCCACTTTATGTTTGTTTATTTCTTGTTGTATTGGGGTTTTACGCCGTTTTCAACAGTTGTTCTGTTTTATCACGGCGATTATTCATTATCCCTGGGTAAATAAACCAGAACTAGGTTAGAAACGTGCCTTGTACTAGGGCACTCTACAACTTCTAGTTTTAGTTTTCCTTTCTACAAATGTATTTATGAATGGTATTGTGTGTCATGTTATGTTATTTTCTATAGCTTTACAGTACTCATTACGTTTTATACGGTATTTTTTAACCGTATACCTAATATCATATTAAAGAGCTAGGTCTTTCTTAGCTCACCTGTGCACTAATTTCTGAAAGTGAGTTTTTGTGGTCGTCTTTTTTCCGTCGTTCGCTGTCAACAATTTGCTTGTGAACATACTAGAGGCCACTATTTTCATCCATTCTTCATGAAAGTTATTTATGCATTTTTAATATGAGCACTGAGCATGTAGACACTTTCACAGCATGTTTGTCTTGGTGATATCTAGGCCAAGTCTGAATATGGGTTATGTCCGATTTAATCTAAGTCACTAGACCACATTTGAGAAAAACCTTGTTAACACTCCAGAGACCGCAATTTTGGCTTGAGCAGCTGTCAAAATATTTGTCTTAAAAGCCAAAATTGAATGAGGGTTATGTCAGGTCAAAAACTAGGTCACTAGGCAAAATTAAAGGAAAATCTGGTTAACACTTTTGAAGCTTTATTTTTAAACGTTGTCAGAATGTTTGTCTTGATGATATCCAGACTTAGTTCGAATATGGGTTATATCCGGGCATTACTATGTCTCCAGCAAAATTTCATATTTTAAAAACAATATGTTGTTAACACGTATTTTTGACTAGAGCAGCTTGAAAATGTGTCCAAATGTTTGTCTTGATGATATCTAGGTCAAGTTTGAATATGGGTTATTTCGGATCCATAACTAGTTCACAAGGCAAAATAAAAGGAAAATCTTGTTAACACTCTGAAAGCGGCATCTTATTCATTTGTATGTAACTGGAAAAATTTGTATAGTTTAAGTTATGGAATTGAGAATCTTGAATCTTTAACTTTGAGCATGTTGAAACTTTATCAGAATGTCTGTCTTGATAGTATCAATGGAAAGTTTGAATAAATAGGTCACTAGGCCAAATTGAAAGAATATATTAGTATCACGCTGGAACGCCGCATTTTTAACTTGAGCATGTGGAAACTTTGTCAAAAAAACTCGATTTGATGATATCTAGGCCATGTTCGAATATGGGTCAAAAACTCGTTCAATAGGCCAACTTGAAAGAAAATCTTGATTTCTAGGCTAAATTCAAACAGGTGTCATGTCCGGTGAAATACAAGGTCACGAGGTCAAATTTGAGAAAGATCTTGTTGGTGTACAATCTAGAAATCTCATGTTTGACTTATATATCAAAATGTATCTATTTTTATTCATGGTGAGAAAAGTATAAATGTTACATTTTGAGCGAATCCTCTTTTCCCCACAATACTTTCAAATGCTTCTGCAGTGATATCAAAGATCGTCTGCATCAGACAAAGCATTAAATAGCTTATTGTCATTTCAGGACCGAAAGGCATTGAGCGAAGAATACGAAGGGGAACAGTCGGGTCGTGAAGGCTGGTGGAGAACGTATATACGGGTAAGCTTATTGAGACTAGAGGGTCTATCTAACTTCAATACTGATTTACGATAATATGGCGTGCGAGTTAAGTAGGTCAACGGTGTATGCTTATATCACCCTGTATATACATGTCGTCTTATCGTGGTCTACATCATTATTTTCTTATTCATTTGTAAGTATCCTCCGTGACTATGCATACATTTGACAAAATATGGTTAAGTAAAACTTTCTGAAAATACATTAGCATTACTTTGAAACTCTGATCCTCTTTAATTTAAATGGAATACAAATATGAAGAAACAAAGGGGGGGATTTAACCCTTATCCCGCTAAATTCCTGCGATAATCCCAGCAGCATTCCGACGTGTTTGTAACAGACGACTTTTGAACACATTGTGACAAAAGGAACAATTGCTCAAGACGAGGCAATTTCCTTTCTTTCCACACTGTTTCAATTTTATTTAATGTTTAAACTCTCATTTATGGAGATATTTCACATTTTTGCCAATATGTTTTCAAAGTCGTCTACTATATACTTGTCGTATGTGGGAAAGGGTTAATATAATCCCGATTGATATTGAGTTTTTAACGGTCTTACATATAAATGGAATATATTTTGCTACGTTTGCATATATAACCAACAATGTAGCCCATAGACTGCACGCATGTACAGGCTGAGCTTTGTCTACATTAAAAGTCTAGTATAACGGCTTTCGTAAATGCTGTTTTAAAGCGTTTAGTAGGATAAGGGTTAAATGGTGCCATTGTACTTAGTCCACCTTGGTCAACATGACTTTCTGCCAGTGAATACCATATGAGCCGTTCCACGAGAAAACCAACAGTATGGACTCTGCGTAATGTATCGACCCATATCAGCCTGCGCAGTCCATGCACGCTAATCCGGGTCGACACATTCCGCCTCAGGGGGGATAGAGATATAGAGTAATGATTCCTGAAACAGAAAATCCACAGGAGGCGAGAAGTGTCTCTCCCGGCTTGCCTGTGATGCATGCTTAGGCTGGCTGATCCGGGTCGATACTTTACACAATGGGTTTTTTTCTTTCGTGGAACGTCTCATATCACTTTTCATTGATCTCAAGTATTATAATTGTATAATATACTAAATAGAACAATATTTTACGTACATGAAGTATACATGCTTTATTCAGACTTCATTGAAGTTACATGATTAGCTCCTGAGTGTTCAACCAAACAACTTTCTAACCCCGTTCTGCTATATTGTCAGGAAACGCCCATACCCGGTGCCTATGAGCTGGAAGCCACCGGTATTTTGTATGACCTTGGAAAGAGACCGAATACCTACAGATTTAAATCAGACGGTCGAAAAATAGACGCTCATCCACACGGCAAAGGAGCCGTTCTTCTCCCCGGGGCTTATAACCACCAAGACTTTATATATAGGTATGGTATAAATATTTCCCTGATAGAACACGTTCTTCTCCCCGGGGCTTAATATCACCATGACTTTATACATATAGGTACGCTATAAATATTTCCCTGATAGAACACGTTCTTCTCCCCAGGTTTTAATACCGCCACGACTTTTTATATAGGTACGCTATAATTGTTTCACTGACAGAACACTTTATAGAGTCGTCCGATTTCATCCGTGAGAAGACAGTGTAACTTGTATACAATTGGAAGTTGAAATTTTATAAACTTTTGAAAACATTGTTGAAAAATGAGAAATTGTTAATTTTGAAGAAAAAAACATCCCAATTTCTCACACAGTTTACAATAGTTGTCTGCGGCACAGGTGTCTTGAGTTGTCTGAGGCATAGTCATGTGAAGTCGTCTTCATTTTGTCAACGGTTGAATTCTTATACCTAATACTTTCAATGCTGATTAAACGACATCCTTTTTCAAAGTTCGTACAGAAACCAATTCTCAACCAATGAATTCAATGCTTTTATGTTAAGTTTTAAAACGAAAACATGAATAGTATTTATTTGTTCTATGGCAAATGTTTACCTACTGTTTTCTACGTTTCCCTTTTAGATTACAGAAGAATCCCGCCACGTATAATTTTAAAACAGGACAACGGGATAAACACGATATTCTCAACTTTGGAAAGAAAGATAAGGTACCCACACTATTGTTCGAATTATTCGTGACGTCAGGACGGCACTTCACATGGACCTCTTTTTGTCTATGTGTACTTCTATTGTATAGGTGTTTTTTACGTCGCTTTTAACAATATTTCAGTTTTATCATGGCGTTACGTGAGTAATCAATGCCAGTTATTCCGCTATTAATTATCCTCACACCGTTGTTTTCAAGTTCTCGTAATACCATCCCCTCAAGCCTGAGCGTCAAGGAGAGAATCAATAATTACACGTTTTAACGTCCTCGGTATGAGTCGACCGGGGATCGAACCCTGGTGATTCACATCATAGGCGGAATCCCAACCCACAACAACATGGTTACCTCTGTATTTAAAGTTCTTGCTAAGACATATTTTTGCAGAGCCATTTATAATAACCGCCCGTACCCATTCATTCGTTTGCAGTATTCACTCGAATAATCCGTTCACGAAGCACCAAAATCAAAAATAAGAGATCCTTCCTGCCGAGTCGGATAATCTGGACGGATATTGAACGTTTCCACATTCCTGGAGCCGCGGAAGAGTATTAGATCGGGAAGGTATGCACTAGATACGTCAAAATATGTCTGCTGATTTAAAAGATTTGTTATGATCGATATTAATTTCATGCCTATCTTTCATTACGTAAATTAAGTACGTATTTTTTTTTGTTTCAGGACATAAACGTTTCACCACAAGCATATGAAGTCGAGAAACACATGTCATTGACTGTAGAGCGCCAACCGTCTAAGTAAGTTAAACAAAATCCCTATTTAACCGGTGATCTGCGAAAAACAACCTTAACGTAATTATTACAAGTGTGTAAAACAGATAAATCGTCGTGTCCAAGCTAAGGATCCAATGAATACAGCCTCGCAGAAGTGTCTTGAAACCTTCTATGACTTATTTATAAGCGAACAGTGCATAGCAAGATCAGAATGTTTGATGCGCTGGTTGATTTGGATCTACAATGGTCGTAAATGCCTTGCGTTCATTAGTATTTAGTCACTATTTACAGAAGAGCCGTGCTGTTAGAAAACCAACCTCAGAGCTGTTTTGCACACACATACTTTGTGATCTAAATGCCCACTGTATCATGTTCAGGACATCAGAGATGTTTTTCACACGCATAGTTTGTGATCTAAATGCCCACTGTTTCATGTTCAGGACATCAGCTCTGTTTTGCACACACATACTTTGTGATCTAAATGCCCACTGTATCATGTTTAGGACATCAGAGATGTTTTGCACACACATAATTTGTGATCTAAATGCCCATTGTATCATGTCCAGGACATCAGATCTGGTTTGCACACACATAAGTTGTGATCTAAATGCCCACTGTATCATGTTCAGGACATCAGAGATGTTTTGCACACACATAATTTGTGATCTAAATGCCCACTGTATCATGTTCAGGACATCAGAGATGTTTTTCACACACATAGTTTGTGACCTCAATGCCAAATGTATCATGTCCAGGACATCAGAGCTGTTTTGCACACACATACTTTGTGATCTAAATGTCAAATATATCATGTCCAGGACATCAGAGCTGTTTTTCACACACACACTTTGTGATCTAAATGCCAAATGTATCATGTCCAGGACATCAGAGCTTTTTTTCACACACATACTTTGTGACCTAAATGCCAAATGTATCATGTCCAGGACATCAGAGCTGTTTTTCACACACATACTTTGTGATCTAAATGCCAAATGTATCATGTCCAGGACATCAGAGCTGTGTTTCACACACACATACTTTGTGATCTAAATGCCCACTGTATCATGTCCAGAACATCAGATCTGTTTTGCACACACATACTTTGTGATCTTAATGCCCATTGTATCATGTCCAGGACATCCGAGCTGTTTTGCACATACATACTGTATGATCTTGTTACCCACTGTATCATGTCCAGGACATCCGAGCTGTTTTTCTCATGCCTACTTTGTGATATAAATGCCCACTGTATCATGTCCGGGTCATCAGAGCTGTTATTCACAAACACACTTTGTGATAGAAATATCTACTGTATGTCTGAAACTTCTTGGGCGCTTCTTTGAGTTACTAACTAACTGGTGGAATAAGAGCTAACTGAGTGGGCGCGCAGAGTGACCTGGATCTATAATCGCAAATGCCCAAAGATTGGTTTTCCTCTAGCGCTACTTAAGTGTTCTTTTGACTTGTATTGTTTTAATGGTTTTCAAATAAAGTAAGTATAATGAGACGTTCAAGCTTTGGATTGCTCAGTCAGTATTTACAAGGGCTATCAATTCAGGGGTGTGAGTTCGAAACCTGCCAAAAAGTCAAAAATTCAGTGTGAATAACGTCATTCGTCTTCCACCATTGGACTGAAAGTCAATATTGGGAAAGTAGCCAGTTGACTGAGAAGAATGTTATGGTATAGTTCTGGCGCGTATGAGTTTCACGTTGTTAGATGGACTGACTGCCAAGACATAACTGAAATTATATTGGAAACGCCGTTAAACCTCAACCAATCAAATAACATAATTTTGTGACTGTATTTGGGGTCACTCAGGTTAAACTCATTAACAGTGCACATTACATCACAAAGTTATGGCTACTGTTGAAAACCTGATCTTTGTCCTTGTCACGTTCTTATATTCAATACTTTGTGTGTTTGGACAGTATCACTTACACTTATGCTCGACTCCAATACATCATGTGTGCATATTAATGTGTTTCAGACATAGTGTGTTCAAATCTCAGTCAAGACGTTTTCCAACGATTCAATTTAAACCGGTAAGTACAATTTTGTTACATATTTAATACAATCATTCAACAACAAGTAACTTCCCTTACTACAATACAATTTTAACCTATAGATTTGTGTATATTTTTTATATTATAATGTCCTATATGTATCTTAAAACCTACTGAGACATCGATACATGTTTTCGACCATAATAAACTAACAATATACACGATTTTATCTAAATCGTCATTGTTGATTTTGTTTGTCAATGCTTCGGGAAAACTGATAAATTGTAGATTCGGAAAAACCTGTGCCTCCTCTCAGTTTTGTCTTTCTCTGCACTGTTCACTAATAAGAAAAATTTAAGAAGCCACTGACAATCATTTCGCATTTAGATCAGATGTCAAAGGTGCGCAGTCAGGCCTTAATATACTCTTGTCACATTCACTTAAATGATGGTTTGCCTTGGGCAATGCTCCATTATATTTTAATGGGATTTATGATATATACATTTAAATGATGTTTCGTCTGGGGCAATGCTCCATTATATTTTAATGGGATTTATGATATATACATTTAAATGATGTTTTGTCTGGGGCAATGCTCCATTACATTTTAATGGGATTTATGATATATACATTTAAATGATGTTTTGTCTGGGGCAATGCTCCATTATATTTTAATGGGATTTATGATATATACATTTAAATGATGTTTTGTCTGGGGCAATGCTCCATTATATTTTAATGGTATTTATGATATATACATTTAAATGATGTTTTGTCTTGGGCACTGCTCCAGTAGGTCAAGAATATTTTAATGCGATATATTATATATGCAATTTAATGTTGGTTTTTCAGAGGCACATCTCCAATATTTTGTAATGGGATCTATTTTTATATATGCAGTTAAATGTTAGTTTAACAGGAGCAAAGCTCCACTATATTTTAATGAGATATATTATATATGCAATTAAATGTTGGTTTTTCAGGGGTACATCTCCAATATATTTTAATGCGATCTATTATATATGCAATTAAATGTTGGTTTTTCAGTGGCACATCTCCAATATATTTTAATGGAATCTATAATATATGCAGTTAAATGTTGTTTTACAAGTAGCAAAGCTCCAGTGTATTTTAATAGGATCTATACAGTCGAATTATCCTGAACTCGAAATTACTTGTACAACAACATAGTATTACTTAATTTATATTTAACCCTTACCCACATGCAGTCATTTTGACGCATCTACACCAGACGGCTTTTGAACGCAATTTCTCCTTTTGCCACAGTGTTAAGTGTTAAGTTAAGTGTTAAGTAAGAATTGTACTGCGCTTATAGACTTTTCAGTATTGTTGCCTGGATCTTTCCGTCTGCTGCAAATGTGTTGTATGTGGGAAAGGGGGATTAAACCAGTACATACTTACCGTCCATCATTCGAGTCTGTCATATGGCGATTTATTGTTCAACAGCTCCTTATAAATCGAAATAAGTACGGTATACATGTTCTGCATTTGATATTCCAGAAAGAAGGACCTGCTCCTGGTAACTATGAAAGCTATACTATAGGTGTACCTCAGAAAGTGATTTCGTCCAGTTTTAAATCAAAGACACCAAGATTCTCTAGCTCACACACGGTAAGTACCTAATTCAGATGTGATAACCGGGGTATACTGGATTGGCGGATTAAATACACGCATAGTGATAATTATACAACTGTGTTTATTTTACATTAAGTATTGAGTAAGGCCTGATCTGTGCTTATGTCATTTCGACCCAGGTCAAGTTCACATTTTGTGATATTTTCGCATTTTGATTAATAAACTATTATATATTTGCTGTTAACGTCCGCGTAACATATACTTGCATTAAGTAACACACGTGCACCTCATCTTTATATTAAATCGAGTATCATATACAAAGCGTTCGTCGTCGGAATCGACGATTGTTGACTATCATACATTCCGTAGTGTATGGAGTTTGTCGTTGTTAACAGCCGATGGTCCTTTGGTGCCAAATGCTCTGCACGTAACTTGTAATGCTCAATAATGACAATTACATGCATCTGTACGACAATCAATATAACCGGGCTTTTAGATTCAGTTATCTTTCACACAGACTAAAGATTACGCAATTCATTATGTTCTCTCCTGGAATGGTTATCAACGCTTTTCTTTTAGATTTGTATTGGCTTTAACATCATTTTGATTTCAAAACAAGCAGTCGCACATGAGTTTTATCTGACTTATTTACGCTTTTTGTTGAAAAGCTTTTGTTTTTGAACATGAAGAAACATGTGATGCAAGTTTGACTGTATTTGTTTGTTATATTTGTATACGGTATTATCTTGTATTTATGAGTTACATGCAAACTATATAATCAGCATGCTCTAGTCATACACAGCATGCTCACATTTAGCTGATTTACAATGCACTAATGCAGCTATTAGCATTGCTCTAGCGAAGCGGAAGTGTAAAGCCATGTGATCTTAACGATGACTGTTGTAATAAGCGCCCAATAAGACCGTGACATATTGATAAACTCGATTTACTACATATGTTCATATGGAATTGGTTGATAGTTAAAGGATTACCCGAGAGTCAACGCTTTGAAAATGCGGTGTCTGTGAATATTAAAACTTCGAATTTCAGAAACAGTACGTTATTGTGCGGCCATATTTATCCTTATAACAATTTGGCCAATCAGATGTCAATACTTTGTTCATTAATTTGAACGGTGCACCAATTAAAACAACCTTAGCGTAATCATTACACAAGTGGGACACAGCTATCAGATCCAAAAAGAAACATGGTGTGTTTTTTTAAGTTTCTTGAAATCTTCTAAGATGTATTGGCGAACATTGTAGAACCATATTAGACTGCGCGGATCCGCATGCTGATTTGGTTCAACACTGATCGCTAAAGCCTCAACATTGTTCTTTGCTGGGCTCCGTTCATTCGGCGTTAATTTTATTTAGTTTATTACCATTGTTCTGTGTCCCAAACAGCAACGCTTCGGCAAGTATCAACTTAAACTCGATATATAGACGCTATTATTTAGAATAAACTAATAATACATCGTAACGTAGATTAGTTAACAATTTAATCGCTGACGGTGCATGCGAATGGGGTTTAGTGGTGTTTTTTTTCCGATAATATAGTAATAATGATCTAGTATTTCAGTGATGATCTAGTATTCAGTGATGATATAGAATATAATGTTAATAGAAATTGTGCTACGTCACACCAAAACGTACGTATATGATATTGCGACCAGCGAAGATCTAGAATTGCCTATGCACAGAGACCTTCCCTGTCCGCAATGTATGTGTCGAATCAAACATTATTGACGACTCTTGATTACGGTTATAAACCAACACAACTTGCAGTTTATTTTTCGGAGTGGCATGCATTTTAAAAGCAGCTAAATGTGGTGTGTCGTGCGACGTGGCGGAATAATCATACTGACGCTAGTTTGTGTATTAAAATTACTTTTTTTGACGACGTTAACCGGAATGGACTAAGTTTAGTATAATCATTGAAAACATTTTAGGCAAAAGATTTCTCCTTTAGTCAAAATGTTTTCATAAGTCGTGTTATACAGCGGCGTCAAAATGCATCATAATGCTGAAAAAGGAACTTTTTCTGCATTCAACACTTGGTTCAGTGATATCACGGTGATCCGTTCAATATATATAGTCTACACATAATACTATTGTTTCAGGATCACTGCCTATATGCCTGTATGCATATACTTTAAGCCTAGAGGTTGGAAACTATTGTCCCAGAAACAGGTCATATCAAAAGTATTGATTATGTTCATTATACATAATTCATGTCCCCTTTTGATAAAAAAAAAAAAAGTTTTGTCAATTTTAAAATTGTGTGAAAAGGGGAGAGGAAATGGTTACTTGACGCATTTTGATGAGCAATTTCTCCTTTGGCCACAATGTTTACAACTTTATTTAACAATTAAACTATCTTTTCTGGAGGTGATTTTTTTCAGGTTTTTGTCACTATATTTTCAAAGTCGTAAGCTGCATATTTGTTGTATGTTGGAAAGGGGTTAACTTATGATTGCCGTGTCTGGAGTAGAGTGGTAGCCTATTGTTATCTGCCGTATTACCTCGTTTCTATAGGGGATAACAACAGGATACCACACTCATGTCTGGAGACAAGGGAAAATTAGAGATCCATTTAAGTAATACATATTCAACGTTTGCGTCTATTCGATCTAGGAATCAGCCGTGGTCAAGTGGTTAGCGTCGGGAATTTGGAACCGGGCGTCCCGGTATGATCCCCAGACACGGCGTGAAGGTCATGGTGCATAGTGCCCATGGGCAAGGCACATTTTCTAGCCTAGTACTGGTTTGTTTACCCAGGGATTATGAATAAAGTGAAATGTCTCCGTGATATAACTGAAATAATGTTGAAAACGGCGTAAAACTCCAATAAAACAAAACAAAATCTATTCGATCTGTAAATTAAGTATGTCTTGATATTTTGAAACGTGGTAGATGCTGGTCGTATATAGATATAGAGATAAAAAAATATATATTTGGCTTAATCCAAAATTTCTCTCTCTCTCATCTCTCTCTCATCTTTCTCTCTCTCTTCTCTCTCTCTCTCTCTTCTCTCTCTCTCTCTCTTCTCTCTCTCTCTCTCTCTCTCTCTCTCTCTCTCTCTCGTCTCCTCTCTCTCTCTCTCCTCTCTCTCTCTCTCTCTATCTCTCTCTCTCTCTCTCTCTCTCTCTCTCCCTCTCTCCTCTCTATATCTCTCTCTCTCTCTCTCTCTCTCTCTCTCTCTCTCTCTCTCTCTCTCTCTCTCTCTCTCTCTCTCTCTCTCTCTCTCTCTCTCTCTCTCTCTCTCTCTCTCTCTCTCTCTCTCTCTCTCTCTCTCTCATCTCTCTCTCTCTCTCTCTCTCTCTCTCTCTCTCTCAGCATGTTTTGTATTTGTATTGCTTGACTTTGACTACAAAACAATACCAATTAGTTTGTTATTCAATTATTGAAATACTAATGTATTAAATAATTATGTTGTATTGCTTTAGTTAATTATAATGGCATTTCTTATATATAACATATTCCGTTACATTTAATGTTTACACCTGGGAGTAATGTTGACCTTTTTTTGAATAAGTCTTACCCTGTAATACATGACTTAAAGCGACTGAACTCCAGATACCCAACTGCCGAAAAAAAATCCAATTTAAGAAAATAAGTGTTAATTTTTGTATTTGGGCATTAACATATGATAACTGACATATTACATACCCCTATAATCGGTGAGATTTTCTTATTTTCGATACCTTTTCAACCCCAAATTCTACCCTGTAAGTAACGGGGAAAGTATTTTTAAATAGGAAACCCTTAATCGGGACAATTGAAAACGACTCAAGTTCACTTTATTGATAAAAAAAGATACATTTTCTACCCTGGTTTTACTTGGATAACATAAAGAATAACATTTAGGGTGAATTCGAGTGTGTGTTTTTTGTTGTTGTTTTTTGCGTGCCATCTGGATTTCAGTCGCTTTAAACGTGTGCAAACATTGTAGACCATCACTCGCAGTCGCATATCTGTATATATGAATAGCAACATTATTCAAAACGTACTTTCTAAACGCATACATGATGAAAGTTGTGTGTATTCAAGATAATGATATGCGCATATAATAACTTATAAAACTTATATTTGAACATAACTGATGGATAATAATATATGTTTAACCCTTTCCACCATCCTACAAATCCGCAACAGACGACTTTGAGTACAATAATTTAATAGAGTTGAAAACATGGTGACAAAAGGAGAAACTGCTCATTTTGAGCGATTTCTTCTATTGTCGCCGGGCCAGGTTTTTAAAAAGCCGTCTGCTGCAGAGGGGTCAAAAAACGTCTATTTGAGGAGAAGGGTTAATCGTAGGGAAAAAAGGGGCCTGTTGCATCTCCTTATAGTTACATTAAAATTAGTTGGGCTGCACTTTCTGTGTTCAAAGTTACCTTTAGGGCTGCACTATAATAATACGTCTATTATACGTTCTAGTAAGACTGTGTGCTTGTTTATAGGCTCATCCATTACACACATATAGACGCTTTCTAATGCCTTTGTAGAAGACGGCTTTTGGAAACATTGTGCTGTTATTTTGCCACTTCGGTTTCAAACCCTATGTTGGCCTAATAATGTTACGATCATAAATAGATATGTTTCATATTTTCCCAAGATATTTTCATAGCCGTCTCCTGCAGATTTGTTGAATATGGGAAAGGGTTAAATAATGCAACTAAAACAACAATATCTCTATCAGCCTGATGCCACAAATATTCACTTTGTAAAGTTACAGAAGATTTATCATTTATTCACTTTAGGCCGGATGAAAGTTATTCAGTGTCCATAGGCGACCATTATAACAGTGTTGGCTATGGCTCCATCCCAACAATCAAAGCAACCCAGACACCTATATTAAGTCAATATTCATTCTTATAACTACCAAAACAGTTAAATAATGCATCTTCCTTTTTGAGCTATGAAGTCAAATGAAATGTCACCCTTATCCCGCAGTGTATTCTACTTTCAATTTCAGAAAATATATGTTGACTCTTAACCCGTCAATGTAGCTAAAATTATTAAACTTTATCAAAAACACTTTCAACTTTCAACAACATCATTATTGTCCAATGGAAGACCACTTCAGTCTTATGAATTTATCTGAAATCCCCTGCACAAAATTGTCTGCCCGGCGCTCCGATCCGATTTACTGCTCGTTGATCTTCATATCGACCTTGTTTTCCATTACAGCGGGTACCGGGTCCCGGTTCCTACGAGAAGACGATGCAGTCCCAACAGTCAGGCGTATTAACAAAGATGGGGAGACAGCATGGATTATTCTTCTCCAGCGCATTTCAGGCCTAAACCACCGAACGTCTGCCCACAGAAGATATCTATTTTATCAGACGAACATACTTTATCCGACAGTTACAGATCAACGACCATCCAGTGCATCATGAAGCTCTGGATATCGCAATAGTTAACCCTCCCTCGTATAAACGCCTCTGCAGCAGACGACTTAGAATATTTGTGACTAAAAAGTCGTCTGCTGCAGACGTGTTGGTAAACATATCTGAATTTAATGCGTCATTAATTTGATCTCTTATTAATTTCTTTGCAATACATTGCAATTACTAAAGGATTTTATGTAAAGGAAGTCACATTTTTTCGAGTGTAACTGAAATGCATATAAAAAAAATACGCGTCAATGTAAACAAATGTAATGAAACCCATTCCCATATAAAATACATGTGCAACTGACGATTTTGCAAACATATAGAAATCAAAACCTTTTAAATCTTTAAATGTAATTACTTTAAACGTTGTTTCAAAATGATAGATTGTAATTTTGAGCATATCGTTTCGAAATATCGTCTTGTGTACACACGTCAATATGTTTCGGCATGAAGAAAGGATGGAGCCCTTGAAAGGTTCATTTTCATGACTCAGTTACACTATGTTAACCCTTTCCCTCTTGCAGACGCATTTTGACACATATTCGTATGCAGCCCAACACAATAGAAAATATTGCAGCAAGATCAGAATATGCTCAAAATGAGCAATTTCTTATTTTGCCACAATGTTTTATACTCTTTGTAATACTTCTACTGTCAATTATAGAGAATTTTCATATTTTTGACTATGTTTATAAAGTCGTCTGCGGCAGAATTGATGTATGTGGTTAAAAATGAACGTTCTAATACGTCATTAATTTAAGGTCTCCTTTTTTTCAAAATGGCGTCTGGTGCAGACGCGTCCTTATGTTTCTATATGGGGGAAAGGCTTGAGCCCGTGCATCGTTAATTTTCGTGTTGTGTGACTAAATTACAATATTTTATCCCTTCCAACTTGCAGTCACCTTTTGACTTATGAACAGCGCTGAGCAGACAACATTTGAAAACATTTTGAGTAATTTCGTCTCTTGTCACAATGTCTACAAAAGTCGTCTGCTGTCGATGCTTCTACATGTGAGAAACTTTTTCCCACATACAACAAATCTGCAGCAGACGACTTTGAAAACATAGTGACAAAAACCTGAAAAATCTCCATAAAAGATAGCTTAATTGTTAAATAAAATTGAAAACGTTGTGGCCAAAGTTAAAATCACTCATAACGAGCAATTTCACCTTTGACCACAATGTTTTCAAAAGTTATCTGCTGCTATTGGGTAAAAATGCGTCTGCAAGTGGGAAAGGGATAGTAAAGGAAAATAATGCCTACCTTTAACCAGGGACGTAGATAAACGTCCCTGCTTTAACGTTTGACATGGCGGTACACAAACTCATTTTTTATGTTACAATTTTATAGTGACTGACGTTTGTTTCTTAAATGGAAGTGTCATTGTCATGCTAGTATGAGCCGTTCCGCAAGAAAAACCAACAGTGTGAACTCTGCGTAAAGTATCGACCCAGATCAGCCTAAGCATGCCGCGCAGGCTAACCCGGACAGACACTTTTCGCCTCCTGTGGATTTTCTGTTTCAGGAATCACTACTCTATATACATCTATCCCCCTAACTCGGAATGTGTCGGCCGGATCAGTCTGCGCGGACAGCGCAGGCTGATCTGGTCGATACATTACGCAGATGTCTATCGCCGCACCAACATTGTGAACTCTGCGTAAATTATCGACCCGGATCAGCCTAAGCATGCCGCGCAGGCTAACCCGGACGGATACTTTTCGCCTCCTATGGATTTTCAGTTTCGGATAAGCATGCGCGGAATTTGCAGGCTGATCTATGTCGATACATTACGCAGAATCTATAACGTTGTTTTCACGTGGAACGGCTCATATATCTGTATTTCCGTGTTTACATGACATTGCTTGTAGTATTTCAAAGAATCACCAGTAGTAGATGCATTAAACTTTTCTTATTGCTTGGAGTATTTCAAAGAATCACCAGTGTTAGATGTATTAAACTTCTCTCATTGGTTGGAGTATTTCAAAGAATCACCAGTATTAGATGTATTAAACTTTTCTCATTGCTTGGAGTATTTCAAAGAATCACCAGTATTAGATGTATTAAACTTTTCTCATTACTTGGAGTATTTTAAAGAATCACCAGTATTAGATGTATTAAACTTTTCTCATTACTTGAAGTATTTTAAAGAAGCACCACTATAAAATGTATTAAACGTTTCCCACATACAGTAAATCATCAGCAGACAACTTCGATAACATTTTGGTAAATATATGAAACATATCTGTAAATGAAAGTACAATAACTGAATATAGTTGAAAATATTGTGGCAAAAAGAAATAATTATAATTATGACAATGTTTTCACATGCCGTTTGCTACAGAGGCGTCTGTATGTTGGAGAGAGTTACATTGATTATATTTATTATATATGAGCCGTTCTACTAGAAAACCAACATTATGGTGGTCTCTGCGTAATGTATTAACCAAGATCAGCCTGCGCAGTCCACACAGGCTGATCTGGCCCGAAACATTCCGTATCAGGAGGATATAGGTATAGAGTAATGATTCCTGAAATAGAAAGTCCACAGGAGATGAAAAGTGCCTGTCGTCTGGGTTAGCCTTCGTGGCATGTTTAGGCTGATCAAGGTCGATACTTTACGCAGAGTCCACAATGTTGTTTTTTTCTCGCGGAACGGCTCATATATTTTCATCCATTTATGTGATATTTGGATTTCATTCATGATGAGAGAGATATTCGCATGTGGAATCTATAGTTCATGGTCCGTTTCTACAATGTTATTATTATCAGTATTGCTGGGGTGTCCATTTTGTATTTCTAAATTGTGATAATAATAAGTTTCAAGACATGTTAAACGAAGAAACGACATTTGATGTATATATCGATCTTTATCAAATTAAGCCCACGTTTTTGAAAAAATCATGATATATATTCAGATAAAGTTTTGTACTTTCCCACAAACAACAAATCTGCAGCAGATGACTTTGAAAACATCTAGGCTAAATGTGGAAAACTTCTATAAATGATTTTTTTTAATATATATATATATATCATTGAACACATTGTGGCCAAAAGAAATTGCTAGTAATGAGACATTTCTTCTTTTATCGCAATGTTTTAAAAAGCCGTCTGTTGCAGACGTGTCAAAATGCAAATGCGTCTAGAAGTGGGAACGGGTAGATAACATTTTCGATCCAGACGTGTTATTAGGCTACAGTATATAATTATGATGATGACATTTCAGAGATGACATCTGAGGGAATATCTATTTAATCTAAAGGAAGTGATTTTATAACTTAAAAGCAAAGTTGAAAACACTGTTTAAAAATGCTAAATTGCTAAGTTTTTCCACTTTTTCCTTTTTCCACAATGTTTTCAGATGTTATCTTCTTCAGGTGTAAATTAGGTCGCCTCATCAAGCGAACGGTTAACTAAACATTGATACTTTACCACACATAGCAAATGGGCTGCAGACGACTTTAACCCTTTCCCTCATACGACAATTCTGTAGCAGACGACTTTGAACATATTTTGTCAAAAAATAGAAAATCTCTATAACTAAATAGGTAACCTATGACTAAAAGTGGAAAACATTGTGTCAAAAGGAGAAATTGCTCGTTTTGAGCATTTTCTTCTTATGTCTCTATGTTTTCAAAAAGCCGTCTGCTGCAGAGGTGTCAGAAAGCGTCTATATGAGGGAACAAGGAAACCACTCAGGCAAAAATATAGAAAGTCTAGACATGCAAGTATTATGATTGAATAAAGTTAAACACATTGTGACAAATTGAAAAATTGCTCATGCCGTTTTTAAAACTCATGTAACGCAGATGCATTAAAATGCGTCAGCATGTGGGAAGGGGTAAATATCACCCTAGTGTTCATGTACGAACAGGGTCGTAGTCCAATCTATAAATCGGCATCTGCTCACAAGTGTCTTTTCACCGTCGTCTGTAAGTGACTGTATGTTCAACGTCGTAAGTAACCGTCTCAATGATCAGATTCAGTCGTATGTAACCGTCTCGATGATCAGAGTCAGTCGTCTGTAACCGTCTCGATGATCAGATTCAGTCGTATGTAACCGTCTCGATGATCAGAGTCAGTCGTCTGTAACCGTCTCGATGATCAGATTCAGTCGTATGTAACCGTCTCGATGATCAGAGTCATTCGTCTGTAACCGTCTCGATGATCAGAGTCAGTCGTATGTAACCGTCTCAATGATCAGAGTCAGTCGTCTGTAACCGTCTCAATGATCAGAGTCAGTCGTCTGTAACCGTCTCAATGATCAGAGTCAGTCGTCTGTAACCGTCTCAATGATCAGAGTCAGTCGTCTGTAACCGTCTCAATGATCAGAGTCAGTTGTCTGTAACCTTCTCAATGATCAGAGCCAGTCGTCTGTAACCGTCTCAATGATCAGAGTCAGTCGTCTGTAATCGTCTTAACGATCAGAGTCAGTCGTCAGTAATCGTCTTAATGATCAGAGTCAGTCGTCAGTAATCGTCTCAATGATCAGAGCCAGTCGTCTGTAACCTTCTCAATGATCATAGTCAGTCGTCTGTAACCTTCTCAATGATCAGAGCCAGTCGTCTGTAACCGTCTCAATGATCAGAGTCAGTCGTCTGTAACCGTCCCAATGATCAGAGCCAGTCGTCAGTAACCGTCTTAATTTCTTCGGGTTAATTTTTTTGCAGCAGACTCGTTTATTATTTGAAAGGGTAAATTATTTGTCAGGTCAAAGTACTTTACTGCATTGACACAGATGACTGTAATTTTGTATTTGAAATGTATGTAGATAATAAGTCTCATTAAATCAGATCAAAATACTTCGGTGTGCGTTTAAGTAATACTGCAGTTTACAGGAAGTAAATGTTTGTTTACATTTTATAGTTTATACAGATAGATTATGTTTTGTTGTGTTTGTTGTTAAATAAAGACATATCAGTATTCCTTTTTTCACAAGTATATCTATATTTATTAAAATGATTCATACTTTTATCGTGTTGTTTAAATGGAGTAACATCTATGACTTGTTGGGCAATTAAATATATGAGCCGTCCCGCGAGGAAACCAACATTATGGCTTCTGACTAATGTATCGACCCAAATCAGCCTGCGCAGTCAGATTCAGTCGTCTCTAACCGTCTCAATGATCAGAGTCAGTCGTCTGTAACCGTCTCAGTGTCAGTCACATGTAATCGTCTCAATGATCAGTCAGTCGTCTGTAACCGTCTCACTGATCAGAGTCAGTAGTCTTTAACCGTCTCAATGATCAGTCAGTCGTCTGTAACCGTCTCAATGATCAGAGTCAGTCGTCTTTAACCGTCTCAATGATCAGTCAGTCGTCTGTAACCGTCTCAATGATCAAAGTCAGTCGTCTGTAATCATCTCAATGATCAGAGCCAGTCGTCTGTAACCGTCTCACTGATCAGTCAGTCGTCTGTCGTCGTCTCAATGATCAGAGCCAGTCGTCTGTAACCGTCTCACTGATGAGTCAGTCGTCTGTCGACGTCTCAATGATCAGAGCCATGGTTCTTCGGGTTAATTTCTGCAGCAGCCTCGTTTATTGTTTGAAAGGGTAAATTATTTGTCAGGTCAAAGTACTTTACTGCATTGACACAGATGACTTTCGGCACCATCAGCAGAAATCAAGCGAGTAATCCTTTACTCTCAATGATTTCTGTGTCTGCTGCAGATGATCACGCCGTCGTCTGTATCATAGAAATTGTTACAAACTGTAATTTTGTATTTGAAATGTATGTAGATAATAAGTCTCATTAAATCAGATCAAAATACTTCGGTGTGCGTTATTACGGTGTTCCGTAAGGCCATCGTTGTTTCGCGGTTTCGACCTAGGGTACGAAAACGCGATGCGATAGTACGAAAACGCGATGCGAAAGTGCGAAAACGCGATGCGAAAGTGAGAAAACACGATGCGAGGAGGCGATATTAAAGGGACTGAATCCCATATGAGAAAAAATATTTGCTGACTGATGATGTACTACAATATATGCACACTATTAATATTGCGGAGATTTTTCGTTTTTTTGCATTGTAAAATCTACTGGGTTAGTAACCCAGTAAATCTAAAAATATCGCTGTATATTTATCACCTGATCACTACAACCGAATTGACAATCTCCTTCGCAGAGTTATCGTTCCTTACACTCACGCATACATGAATGTAATGAGTCGATAGTGTTAGAGAATGCCGAATTGAATCCACACATTCAAATGAGCAATAGGAAATTCCACGGTATTTTTAAACGGGAAAACACGGAGCGGACGTTTTTTTAACTGCTTATTTCCTATGAAATAATGAAAAACAAGACTTGTACGACCTTCTTCAACATTCCGTTACATATATATCGACGTATTTTGGATTAATTAGAATAAGTATAAAATATGACGATGTTGGACCATTATGGTGTTCAGCCCTTTCAGCGACTGAAATCCAGATGGCACGGGAAAAAAAAAAAAACTCGAATTCGCCCTAAATGTTATTCTTTATGTTCCATAAGTCGTTTTCAATTGTCCCGATGAAGGGTTTTCCTATCTAAAAATACCGCGGAATCCTTCAGACGGGCACCTTGCAACGATCACGTGATATAACTATATAACGGTTCACTCTGACAGGCGTGTACAGTTATACACAATTAACACGTTTGGCGGAGTCGAACGACAGTAATCATAGAGATTTGTTTGTGATTACATGAGCTCCTCGTGATTTTTTACAAGGTATATTTTGCGGCCTACAAAAGCGACACGAGTCTCATAAGATCCTTTTTTCTGTTACTGTTTAGTAACACATCGCTAACATTCTGTACCTTCTAATTATAGGAATATAAATGTTTCCATAACCATTTCCTTTTTATTTATTTTTCGAAAAAGGAAAATAATTAAATATGGAAACATGACGAAAACAAGCTGATTGAGCTTTCAAAATAAACATGCTTAACAAACATAATTAAACTACAAAACATGCTTCTATCCTCCATTCTGTCCATTCTTTCTTTTTGTTCTCTATATACATGTAGCCTACTTCATTCTTTTTCTCTTATTCTCAATTTCTCTCTCATATTGATTTAATTACTACGCCTTTTGTTGCCCTCTGATCACGTTGTATAATATATTGCAGAGCTGTCATGTATGTATTATGTACATACTCAGCATCGAAATAAAAAATATTGTAAAAAAATATTGTAATATTGATAAGTGAAATAAACGTAAACACAAAATGGCGAATTCATCAGCGTCGAATATGGAAGAGGTAAGTGTTTTGGCTTAATTATCGTTTAAATCATGCATAATGTATGAAAAGGGTCCCAACATCGTGAAAAATGTTCAAATCATTGTATTCTCTGCTTTGTTTATTTGGAGCTTCAGTATATTGACAAACGAACAAAAACACCATCGGGGTCATTTCAAAACACTTCTGCTACAGGTCTGACACAACCTGCAGCAATAATAAACGGGTTTTATTCGTTTTATTTGTACTGAAATGGTTATTTTAGTCACTGCTTACTTTGCATAAAACCTTCATGGTATAAAAATGTTTCATTTAATGCGCATGCGTCCTATTGGTCATGTGACGTCTCTTCAATTCACGTGACGACTCTTCAAGTCACGTGATGAATGAGATACAAGCATCGAAAGCTATTTAAAAACTTACCCCGTTAGTCACGGGGTAGAATTTGCGATGGAAAAAAGTATCGAAAACAAGAAAATCTCACCGATTATAGGGGCATGTAATATGTCAGTTATCATATTTTAATGCCCCAAATACAAAAATAACACTAATTTGAAAATTTTATTTTTTTCGACTGTTGGGCATCTGGAGTTCAGTCGCTTTAATATCGTACTTTCGCATCGCACTCTCGCGATTTCGCATCGTGTTATCGTACTCTCTATACGCTTCAATTGCTATTATTTTGATATTATCCAATATAACACATCTGTATATCACTAAAGAAGATAGCTATTCGATACACCTCCTAAAGGACGCATGACGATTCTACGGTGTTCCATTAGGGCCATATCGTAATATCGTTGTTTAGCGGTTTCGACCTAGGGTCGATAGTACGATAACGCGATGCGATAGTACGATAACGCGATGCGATAGAACGATAACACGATGCGATAGTACGATAACGCGATGCGATAGTACGATAACGCGATGCGATAGTACGAAAGTCCGATGCGATAGTACGAGACCACGATGCGAGATTGCGATATTAATATCGCACTATCGGATCGCGTTATCGTACTATCGCATCGCGTTATCGTACTATCGCATCGCGTTATCGTACTATCGACCCTAGGTCGAAACCGCGAAACAACGATATTACGATATGTCCCTAATTGAGCACCGTACGATTCATTTAAAGAAAGCTATCTTTACAACAGGTTGACCTTGCCTCGTGTGTACATCATATCTCGGCAGTGTCCGGTGCACGACCTTCATTCTAGGGCACTGATAACTCAAGTTTGACTGTTATAACATAGCGTGTATATTTGCTTTAAAGTCAGTGTCAGTGTAGCAAAAAGAAATGGCGGAGACTGAACTTAAAGTGATTTCAGGATATACGGAGGAGGCTCATCCAGAGATTTTTAATCTCCAGGCGATGCCACCTAAACAGAAAGTGGAAAAACCCGGACAGCTTCCAGAACATATGATACGGAAATACTTCGAGGATGTAAGTTTCTTTGTACGTTATATTCAAATGTTGTAGTAGGCTATATTGTATTATCACCAGGTGCACCAGAACCGGGCTGTCAAGTGTCGACGAAATCTTCTTTGTTGTTCTCATTAAGGACTATGTCATGGCTGAAATTAGAAAATGGGTGGGTGGGGTATACAAGTTAAAAACTTCACAACCTAGAGGACCTTGGGCCATATAACTATTATAACCTGGTCAGATAAGCCTTTTTAAATGCATCTGAATGAAAGAAAATAATTGAAAGGATTAGGTTGGTAATTTATAGGCAAATTAAGTGACCATTTTTCGGCTCAGCTTTGCACATTGTTAAGTTACCTAATATATAAATAAATACCTGTAATAGTTAGGTAAAGTATCCTTGTAGATGCAACGAGCCTTCAATTTTCAAGTACATGCATACATCCTGTACATTATTGTGAAAAAAAGAGTAATTACTCATACAACTATTTAACCCTTTCCCACCTGCAGAGACGTACCTGCAGAGACGTACCTGCAGAGACGCATGTTTTAGTAGACGATTTTTGAAAACATTGTTTCAACATGGGAATTAATCCGTACAGTGTTAAGTAATATCTAAACCTTGTGTTTATGGTATTATGCTTTTAGACCCATACATAAATCAAATAAATGTTAACATTTTACACAATGTGTGTTTTGGGTAAGGATTATCGCACAATCAATTGCATGCATACGTGCAATACAGAACATGCGTCATTTTAATCATATATACACACATGACTCATATTAGTCGTATATATAATATCTGGTATACGTGCCTACACATTTTTTCTAAAAATGCCCCAATATGCAGCTGCGGCGATACATATCTGCGTAATGTATCGACCAGGTCAGCCTGCGCTGTCCGCGCAGACTGATCCGGTCGACACATTCCGTCTAAGGGGGGATAGATAGAGTAGTGATTCCTGAAACAGAAAATCCACAGGAGGCGAAAAGTGTATATCCGGGTACGCCTGTGTGGCATGCTTAGGCTGATCCGGGTCGATACTTTACGCAGAGTCCACAATGTTGATTTTTCTCACGAGACGTCCTACACATTGATTATTGCCAAGCTACGCCCCTGATTGGTATTGACGTTTGACCTTCAGGACTAATTGAATTACATTTCGATGGTTGAACATATGAGAGAGGCCCGTTTAACCCACTCCCTTATACAACAAATCTTTAGCAGAAGACTTTGAAAACATCTTGGCAAAATAAGGAAACTATCTATTAAATGAAAGAAGTATTGATTAAGTTGAAGAAAAAATTGTGGCAAAAGGAAAAATGGCTCATTAAGAGCAGTTTTCCTTATGACACTATGTTTGCAATAGTCGTCTGCTGCAGAGGCGTCTTAACGCGCATAACCGATTAGAAAGGACTTATTTGGTAGTGGACTTTTGGGTGGAAATAGATTGGTTCGCGTTCTAAGTTATATTCAGAACCAAATGAAAAGCAGTCAGTTCAATGTAAACTTATTTACTTTGCATCGATAACTAAACAAGCCTTCTTCCGATTTATCAATCACCATCGATGTTTGCTTCCTAGAGAGCTTACCAGGACTTGCACCGTGCGTTTGGAAAAAATCTCACTTTTATGGCATTTCTGATTGAAGGTGGATAGTAAAGACCCTGGTTAGACTGTGTGAATGCACAAGCTTACCCGAGCCTTCACTGGTCGCAAATGCAACAATACCCTGTTTACCTGACCTGGCTCATGTATTTCTATCTTTATCTAATCAGGGTTATGTAATTGTTGAAGACTTCTTCGATAAGGAATTACTAGACAGATGCCGAGATGCGGTGAGCGAACTTCTAGATCAACTGGCAAATAAACTGTTTGAAGCTGGTAAAATTAAATGTAAGTACAAGTTTGCGAACATTGCTAAATGTAGTGGAAATATAGCAAACCGATATTGCGTATAGGTATTTTTGGAATAAATGAGGCATTCATAATAGTCCATCTCAGTGTAATAGATGGGAAGAAGAATTAAATTAAATATAATTTACCAAATTAGCTGACTTGCGTTGGACGATCGAAAATGGTTGACAATTTCCAACAGTTATCTCCCTTAACTCTACACAAAATCTGCCCATGGTTTTAATTTATCATTACCTTTGGCTAAGCACGCGACTATTTACAAAAAAGGAAACCTTTTAAAGTTTTCCATGCAATATTGTTCTTGTCTTTCCCATTTTCACATGCATTCCATTTGGCATTTTATATGTTGTGTTTATTGATAGTGAATATGTATGTGATGCGTCTTGCGATTTTTGGATGTTTTCGTGTGGGTGAAGTACATACTCAGGTAAGTATGTGCGTGCACACAGTTTCGCCAGTCTCCATTGTTAGCCTTCATGAAGTATAGACAAAGATGTAGTTTCTGACAAAGAAAAAGAAGCGTTCTAAATGATACCAAAGTGGAGAAATTGAAGATATATTTCGGGGAAGGCGACCGTCTCGATTATGTAGTGTTGCCTTGGCAGCGGGAAATCAGGCATCGATCCTCGGTCTGGTCATATCAAAGACTTAATTAAGTGTAGTTATGACTTCCCTCATTGGCGCTCAGGGTTGCGCTGAATATCGGTGGCAGGATAAATAATACTGGTAGTACTTGTAATATATCAAGGAAGCGCCTTAAATATAATTGAAATACTGTTGAAAATGGCGTAATATATAATTCGAGGTAACACGAAATATGAGTCGTTCCATGAACAACCAACAGCAGTCCGCGCAGGCTAATCCGGGCCGACACATTCCGGCTCAGGGGTTAGAGGTATAAATAAAGTAATGATTCCTGAAACAGAAAATCCACAGGAGGCGAAAAGTGTCTGTCCGGGTTAACCTGCGTGTCGATACTTTACGCCGAGTCCACAATGTTGGTTTTCTCGCGGAACGGCTCATATCAATATATCTGCGTAATGTATCGACCAGATCAGCCTGCGCTGTCCGCGCAGACTGATCCGGCCGACACATTCCGTCTAAGGGGGGGATAGATAGAGTAGTGATTCCTGAAACAGAAAATCCACAGGAGGCGAAAAGTGTCTCTCCGGGTAAGCCTGTGCGGCATGCTTTAACTGATCCGGGTCGATACATTACGCATTACGTTAGTTTTCTGGTGGAACGGCTCATATCGGAAAAGGCAGGGCTTGACTCTTTGTCTTTTTTTTTGTATATTTCTTAATACAACATACACACTGGTAAAACATGAATGTCAATTTATCTTTCGTTAACATGTACTCTCTCTTCAGCTGTGTATAAAGAGTATGATTTTTTCAAACGCCTGATCCACATCGAAAAAGATTTCCCTGGTGCAAATATCATTTTACATAAGTACGGAAAACTGCCACCAGTAAGTATCTTTTTTCAGCTAAAATATTCGTGTAGATTGCACGAAAAGACTATATAAGCCGTTCCTAGAGAAAACCAACATTGTGGACTCTGCATAAAACATCGACCCGGATCAGCATAAGCATGTCGAACAGGCGAACATAGACAGAAACGTTTTGCCTCCTGCGGATTTTCTGTTACAGGAATCATTACTCTATACCTCAATCCCCCTCATACGGTCCATACTGTTGGTTTTCTCATAGAACGGTTCATATATATATATCCATGTAAACTGACATTGTCTTGTGACAGTTCAATTTACACGGACAAAAGCATCAAAAGAAAATTGAAACAAATCTCAAACATAGTCCTATCTAAATAGGTATGTTTTGAATAAATCAAGCAATTTCCTCTTTTATCACAATGTGTTAAGAGAGATGTACCATATCCTTCGTATTCATAAACAAATCGTTTATGCTTGTATTATCAAACCTGAAAATAAACATTTGGGTCAATCAGGCCTGACATGTCGACCTTTTTAAATCAAAATGGAAAGAGGAGTATAATTACATGTTGATACACTCATTTAAAAACATCGTACTACAAATAGTCCTTGATTTATGCTGTAAGATCGTGCTTTTAATAATGCAACCAACCATGGTCGATATATAGTTATAGTTGTAAGTGTTTTCATAGTCGTCTGCTGTATATATGCAGACGATTTTTTACTATTCACCACCAGACGACTGTTGAGGACTCTGTGAGAAGGCAGACGTCATCATGAGAAATGTCTTGTTTTCCTAATAATATCACCAACTCTGTATTGAATTGTACTTCTCTATGTAGGCTTTTAAAGCACTGTGGACGAATGAACGCTTATTGAATGTCGTAGAACAGCTGATAGGCCCAAATATTGCTGGACATCCGGTATGGAACCTGCGAACCAAAACTCCTCAAAACGAGGCTACAACAGTGCCGTGGCATCAAGGTAATGTTGATTTATGTCTAACTTGATAAACGTACTACTAACTGGGATGTCGTGTTTTATCTTGCTTGCTTTATATACCAAACAGTTAAGTATATATGAATAATGAAACTGACCCTACGTTTAATCTGGAATGTTACAGATGTTGGTTACCTTGACAACAACTCTTACAAAGTCCTTCAACCAACAGCCTGGATACCGTTGTTAGATGCCAACGCAGACAACGGGTGTATGGAGGTAAGGGAATGTTGCATTATTAAACCTTTCCGATATAAAAACCAATCTGAAGCAGACCACAGTATTACGCAACAGCAAACGATTGTAAAATAATTTACACAAACGATTACATTCACTGTATTTACATACTTTACAATAAAGATTACATGCACGGTATGTACATACTTTACAATAAAGAGTACATGCACGGTATTTACATACTTTACATTAAAGATTACATGCACGGTATTTACAGGTCATGAACAAAGGTCACAAAACGGGGAAGGTTGGAACTCACCAGTGTTGTCATGGAGGCACGTGGTATGTGATGTTAGAGGAGGAGGAAATGAAAAATAAACTCGGTAAGGACAATATATTTTTTAGGCCTATGTTACCACCTCGGGAATGCAGAGGTAGAGCGTCAGCCTCGGAGATCGAGGGTTAGATCCCCGGCCGAGTCATAACAAGAATTTTAAAAATGGTAGCATTGACCTGTCCTTCTTCCGGGATGTTGGCTAAGCATTACGACTCGTGGATTACGCTGGTGTAAGTGTAGTAGAGTGGTATGTCCCATAGATGTATGTATCCATATGTATCCATACATGAAACGAAACTTCTATTAAATGTGATGGTATTATCTTTTCATGTGATAGCAAAGTCATTGTGTGTGTTGGAGTCAACATTATGGTTGGTAGGTTTACCTTGATATGTGATCTTTTTCTTTATACTTGTGATGACATCTATAATACACGCAACATTTTCATCATGTTATGTGGCAGAAATGCATCTTCATTAAATATTCGCAATACGTTTGAGGAATAAAACATTCTATGTTATGGCACATATTGGCATAAATTTTGTCAAAATCAACTTGGCCTCACATCATAATTGAGACAGACAAAGGAAACAGTCCGACCTTCGACCGGCGCCGTCATTCAGTCCGATCAGGATGTGCATTGTTCACCATGGCATCGCTGAAAGGTCTTTTAATCAGCTGAGAGGAGATTGACCGCCACGATGAATGTAGAAGCGTACTCTGTTGTCTGAAAAAGCTCTCACTTTGTACCGACGAATTGGCGGATTTCCTGTAGCGGGGTTCGTGTCACAATAACTCGTTCGTTTTCTTAAGTTGTTAACCCTTGCACTCGGCTATATAGGCATTTGGCGGGCAAACACAACTCACAATAACTCAATTAGTATTTACGTTCGAATCTTGTGATTTTTTAACTCATTCTTTCCGATGATTGATGATTGTCATTGTTTAATGCTACATCTGCGTTGTCAACGGTATGTCAGTCGTATCACGGCGACGTATCCCTGGACAACCAATCAGTACCAGGCTCGGACATGTGCCTTGCCCCAGACCGCCGCAAGTGGGGATCAAATGGTTTTGTGACATGCGTTATATACCTTTCAATGATGGACATGCAGGAAAATTAACAGTTGTCTTGGAAGAATGTTCTTGAGAATGCTAGTGCGAGAAATAAAGGAAATACATTGGTGTGGACCGGCTGTCGTGTTATAATACATCTAATATTGAATCGGTGTTTAACATATATCAATTATGATTGAGGAGGAAACCAGAGACCTATACATAATTTGTCTTCTCACATGCAGATATTGATCCAGAGAAGGATGGCGTAGTTTGTCCAATACCTTATGGGGGCATGTTGCTGCTTAATAATATGATACCACATCGAAGGTACTGCTTTTAATAGTGTTCAACCATTTCCAACATACAGCAAATGATCAGGAGACGTTTTATGAAAACATTCAGTTAAAACCATGAAAAATGATACGTATAACTCCAAAAAAATACAGACTCGATTGATAATGTATGTACACTGCACATGTACATGTCACGAGTTATCTACAAACCAAGTAGAAATATATGAAATTTATAAATTGTAAATTAATTGAGTTAATCGCCGAAAACACTTGAGAAGCTAGAGTTATGTTCCTTGTATTGTTCGTGAATCTGACAGGGCAAAAATAATGACCAAACTAAAAATGGACAAAATGTGATAGCTCCATAACTAATCAGGCTGCAGTTATGTTCATTGTATTGATTACTTGGTATGAACTCTGCAAAAAGGGGTTAGGCAAGTGTTTATTTGTGAACTTGGTCTCCAGGTTGTGTTTCCTTTTTTTTTTTATTGTGCATGCATTATATACACTATTTTACCAATAAAAGAAAGAAAACACATATGTTAATAATTTAATACCAGTTATTCAATGAAGTATATCCTGTAACAGTGTTACAACAAGAATAACGACATTCTGAGATATTTATTTAAAAGCGATGTATTCTTGTAACATTTGAAGTCATACTCGTTCGCCATATGCTTCTAGGATGCCTAGTATAGGACTATATTCGGACGCTCAGATTGACGCGAGGTTTCGCTATTTTAAAACTCCAGATATGTGTCTTGAATTATCTTTCGCTCTACTACATGTGTAATTACAATGTTGCAGCCTTCCGAACGTGACAAAGCAGACTAGATGGAGCCTGGACTTACGTTGGCAGAACCCAAAGTTACCAAACGGATTTTACAATATGAAAGAAAATGTGCTGATGAGAACAGACGATAATCCGAATATGACCATCGACTGGGATAAATTTGAAGGCATTGACCGTTCCGCAATCCAGAAAAAAAGCGTAGAAGATATGAAAGACGTTATTCCGGTTTGTTACTTAGTCGTCTTAAACATTTCTCTGATAAAGAAGAGTTGGTAATCTCTTTAGCAATAATATTCCCAATTCTGTGATTAAATATTACTTCCTCAGTTTCAGTTGTAATTACCATTTTCCTACATAGCGTAGCTTAACTCAAATCTGAAACGGAAAACGTTCAAAAGATTCTGGAAAAGAAATGTTAAATGAATACATTTGATCATATTGTGTTAAAATGAGAAATCGCTCGTTATGAGCAATTTCGCCTTTTCACATTTCTTTATACAAGTCATCGGCTGAAGATGTGTCAAAATGCGTCTGCATATGGAAAAGGGTTATAGAACACATCGAGGGCTTGGCGTGAAACGGTTGTAACTAAAATTGGTAATTTTTTACCAAGGTTAATCACCTCGCCATAAAGTCTTTAAAAGTGTTAAATCATTTTTCTTGGTAAACAATGGAAATTTAGGTGCCATTGCTCGTTCTGAGCAATGGCACATAAATTGGCATTGTTTACAAAGGGGTCACAATTGCCCCTAAACCAGGGTTTTCAAAATAGGTTTTAAGTTACAACTGTTTCACGCCAAGCCCTCGATATCACATGGAGCGTTCATCAATAAACTATAAACTTAACTGTTAAACGTGAAAAACATTTCATTTCGAGAAAACCAGAGACGTGCATCTTCGTTCCTGATGAACTGAAGTCGCTTTTCACGGAAAAGTGCTGGATTTTCACGAAAACATGTTTCGGGTGCAATGTCCACTAGATATGTATAGTTTGCCGGCTCCAATCGTTAAATAACGAAACTAGACATCGGATTCGGATATAATACCTAGGAAACATGCCATTTATGGATCACTTTAGCAAATAAAATTGTAGAATTTCATTACAAGTTACATGTAGAATATTGTTTATACGCATTAGCAGTTTTAGTTTTACTTGTATATTCTTAATGCTTTCACTATTTATATAATTATTACATATGATTACCGGTAAAGACTATTTCTATTGTATCTAGTTTCGAAATATTACAACATTGGTTGGTTTGCGGTCATCCAAAGAGTATAAGAACATTGCTCTCCGAAAACGAGCGTCACGGCTTTTGCCATCATTGTATATCTGGCTCTTCATTGTTCACTCATACGTCTAGAAGGTCTCAACAAACTGCTGAAAAGAAGATTCTGTTTTGATGAAATAGTATTAATGTGCTGGCAGATATTGTTATTACATGTCGGGTTTTTACAGGTGTATTTTTACATGTGTATTTTACACGGGTATTTTTACATGTGTATTTTTACATGTGTATTATTACAGGTGTATTATTCATGTGTATTTTTACATGTGTATATTTTCAGGTGTGTTTTTACATGTGTATATTTTCAGGTGTGTTTTTAAGCTAAGGTAGGTTTTCCTTGGGCACCGCTATTGTGATTCTCAAACTGCTTATTGATTTCAGTTGTATGAAACCTAGAGTTTTAATTCTTTCAGCAAGCAGAAGATGAGGATTTCGACACCACCATACAAGGACCGTGGATGAAGAAATGGGACATCGTACATGTCAACCAACATGTGGACAAACTGGAAAAAAACAAGGATTATGCGAGTTGGCATGGGCATAAAGCCTAACCAACTGTTTATCTAAATATTAACATATTCGTGCCATAATTTTTCAAGGGTTTTTAAATAAATGACAATTATAGTTTGATTGTATTTGTTATCAATATCTATATAGTTTGTTTTATCATAAGTGTTATAAAGAGACTACTAACAAATGCATAGGACCACATGGTGAACGATTCTGATCATCCGGCCTGTGTCTTCAATGGATCACGAATGTCATTTGTCTTTGTGATGTTGCCATATTTGGGATATATATATATATATGAGCCGTTCCTAGAGAAAACCACTAGTATGTACTCTGCGTAATGTATCGACCCAGATCAGCCTGAAACAGAAAATCCACATGAGGCGAAAAATGTATATCCGGATAAGCCTGCACGGAATGCTTAGGCTGATCCGGATCGATACTTTACGCAGAGTCCACAATGTTGGCTTTCTCGTTGAACGGCTCATATATATAATTGAGCGGCGTACTGAGAAAACGAACAGTTACGCATTTGCGAGAAGTGTAGATCCAGATCAGCCAGCGCCATTCGAGCAGTCTAATCTGGCTTTGCACGTTTCGCATATTAGTCATACAAGCTTTAAGTTACTTCTTTAAATCAGTATCAATTTGGATCCGTTTAATCAAGCGCTATTTTTTAATTCAGCTAGTACACCGTAAGTCTATATCATTGAATAAAATCATGATTTAAAATTTGCTAATGAATTTTAACAATTAATCTTGTAATTCCAAAATAAAATGTTTATGCTTCATGACAGAAAATATGAAATACATTATGTTATACTGATGGCACTGATAATTTCTTTGTTTTTTTAAATAATTTGAGCCGAATTATGTTAAAACCGACATTGTGGACTCTGAATAAAGTATCGACCGGATCAGCCTAAGCATGCCGCGCAGGCTAACCTCGACAGACACTTTCCGACTCCTGTGGATTTTCTGTTTCCGGAATCATTACTTTATACCTATATCGCCCTGAGAATATGTCGGCCGGATTATCTGGGTTACGCAGTCCATATTGTTGTTTTTATCGTAAAATGGCTCATTTCATCCTGGCATAATCTAAATCTTCACTCAGCTTTCTTTCCTACGTACAGATGCATTTTGACGCTTCTGAATCAGACGACATTTGATACAAATGTGGCAAAATTAGAAATTGCTCATGATCAGCAGTTTCTCCTTTTGCAACAATGTTTTCATCTCTATGCAATAAGTCATTCTTGCATTTATAGGGGTTTTCTATAATTAAGCCTACGTTTTTACAAAGTCGTCTGCTACAAATGTTGTAGTATGTGAGAATGGTTTAATGGGGATGGATTATTGCCTGATGTGCATTTAAAGAAAGGGAAAATGAAAGTTTATTTTTACGAAAGATTGGAAACATTTTTGAAATTGAGAGCCAGCTCTTCAAGACCGCTTCTCCTTCCCGACAATATTTTAAAACGGCATCTTTTCAGAGTGGTCATGATTGGTTTCATCATCAAGACATTTAATCAGTTTCCTTTTCCCACGTACAACAATTCTGAAGCAGACAACTTTGAAAACATAATGACAAAAACCTGAAAAATCGCCATAAAAGATAGCTTATTTGTTAAATAAAGTTGAAAACTTTGTGGCCAAAGGAGAAATTACTCATCATGAGTAACTTCACCTTTGGACACAATAATTTCATCATGAGTAACTTCACCTTTGGACACAATAATTTCAACAGTCGTCGTGCTGCTATTGCGACAAAATGCGTCAGCAGGTGGGAAAGGATTAAAAGGTGTTTAAAGTTCCAGTTCCTGGAAAAGATTGGGGTCCGTAGATCAGGTTCCAGCTTTATGTACCTTAGGAGAAACGCTGAAGAATCAAAGCCACCAACGAATGGTTATCTTGGATAAGTTTTGCTGTGAAAATAGCAATACTCCATTCATCAGAAAAAACGAGTTGCATTTGCAAGGCAAAGAACAGTTTTCTGAAAAAGCGTATGTGATCAGACCAAGGTTTCACAAAACTTTCTCAGTAGTTAAAAAGATCATCTACACTATTAGAATTATAGATATTTTCTGAATACATGTATAAGTTCAAAATAGCATTGTTTAATGTTTGGCTTGCACTCTAGCTGTTTAAATAAAAATATTGTCATGATTGCCAAACTAAGGAAGGGAATAACATTGAGCATGTTATTTAGTGTGTCCTGAACACAATTCCATATTTATTGTGAGAATCTAAGGCAACGCTATCATTGGACTTTTTAGCTCACCTATGCACGAAGTGCAAGGTGAGCTATTGTGATCACATTTTGTCCGGCGTCCGTCCGTCGTGCGTCGTGCGTCGTCAACATTTGAGCTTGTTAACACCATACGGGTTAATTTTGCATCCAATCTTCATGAAAGTTTATCAGAACGTTCATCTCCATAAAATCTTGGACAAGTTCGAAACTGGGCCATATGAGGTCAAAAACTAGGTCACTAGGTCGAATTGAAGGGAAATCTTGTTAACACTCTGGAGGCCACATTTTCAACTTGAGCATGTTGAAACTTTATCAGAATGTTTGTCTTGATGATATGTAGGTCAAGTTCGAACATGGGTCACGTCGGGTCAAAAAGTAGGTCACTAGGTCAAATTGAAGGAAAATCTCGTTAACACTCCAGAGGCCGCAATTTTTGCTTCACTAGGTCACTAGGTCAAATTGAAGGAAAATCTTGTTTTGTTAACACTTTTGATGCCGCATTTTTTGCTTCAGCAGCTTGAAATTTTGTCAGAATGTTTGTCTTAAAAATATCTAGGTCAAGTTCGAATATGGTTATTCCGGGTCAAAAACTAGGTCACTAGGTCAAATTGAAGGAAAATCTTGTTAACACTTTGGATGCCGCATTTTTTACTTCAGCAGCTTGAAATTTTGTCAGAATGTTTGTCTTAAAAATATCTAGGTCAAGTTCGAATATGGTTATTCCGGGTCAAAAACTAGGTCACTAGGTCAAATTGAACGAAAATCTTGTTAACACTTTGGATGCCGCATTTTTTACTTCAGCAGCTTGAAATTTTGTCAGAATGTTTGTCTAAATGATATCTAGGCCAAGTTCGGATATGGGTCATGCCGGGTTAAAAACTAGGTCACTAGGCCAAATTGAAGGGTAATCTTGTTAACACTCTGGATACTGCATTTTTAATTTCAGCATGATAAAACTTTATCAGAATGTTTTTCTTGATGATATGTAAGCCAAGTACGAATATGGGTCATGCTGGGTCAAAAACTAGGTCACTAGATCAAATTGAAGGAAAATCTTGTGAACACTTTGGATGCCGCATTCTTTGCTTCAGCAGCTTGAAATTTGGTCAGAATGTTTGTCTGAATTATATCTAGGTCAAGTTCGAATATGGGTCATATTGGATCAGAAACTAGGTCAATAAAGGAAAATATTGTTCAAACTCCGGAGGCCGCATTTTTACTTTGAGCAAGTTGAAACTTTGTCAGAATGTTGTCTTGATGATATCTAGTCCATGTTGGAATATGGGTCATATCAGGTAAAAAAAATATAGATCACTAGGCCAAATGAAGGAAAATATTGTTAACACTGTGGAGGTTGCATTCAGAATAATTGTCTTGATGTGTTTTGCATTGCAGTACATTGTATAATTAAGGTGAGCGATCCAGGGCCATCATGGCCCTCTTGTTGTGAATTTAAAATACAAATTACGATGATTAAAAGTCATGAAGTTGATAAATATTAATATGCTAGGCTGCTGAAAAAGAAGTTCTCAACAAGCCTAGCTTAAGTAGCTACTTAAGTAGTTTCATGATATCGTGGCATGTACATGCCAAAGCTTTCATTAATTGATGGGAAAAAACCTGAAAGGTTAAAGTCAATCAAAGACGAGGCGTGGCTCATTTAACCTGTTCCCAAATGTAAGCGACAACTTCAGAAAACACTCGCAATAAGAGAAATAACTCCTTTTTGGTAGTGTGGTTTCTTCTCCGTTAAAAAACATATTTTTATTTATAAAGCTTTTAAAGTTTTTGCATGGATATTTTCAAAGTTGTCTGCTGCTGATTTGCTGTATGGCGGAAAAGATTGAAAGAATTAGCGGGACATTGTTTTTATTATTAGAAGTTGTAGGAGGAGGAGTAGTAGTAGTAGTAGTAGTAGTAGTACACCATAAAACATGTTTCATAGCATGTAAACAATGGATATTTTCATTCAAAAGAAGCGATCATAACTGTTTAAGTATACTTGAATAATTCATAAATAGAAAATTGCGGAGATGTAGGCACGAATCTGTCGTCCGTGTAATAAAATAGATATAACAGCGGTTCACTGAGAGAAGAATTCAGTACATATCATACATTGTGAACCCACATCATCGTCCATGATGGACACATAGCTACAGATCGGGACCTGTTCTTCTTGAAGGGATAGCAAATAATGATCTTTATCTTTAAATTAGACGTGCTTGTATCTTTCTCGAATAAGATGGTCCTTTATTATAAATCAAAGCGCTGAAAGCGCTGATGGTATAGGGGCATATGTAAGTTGAAAACATATGGCATAGATCATATGGACAAACATTGTTGAAACAATGAAACAATGACCTTTAAACAAACCAAACCAAAAATGTTTGAAGCAACACATATTGCCCTGCCAATAACATATACCTCATTTGTCAAAGTTTTACCCTTTTCTTATATAAACAAAATATCGAAGGACAAAAGATTGACAAAAAAACCGAGCAGCTACCCTTAATTAACATATTTCTAGTTCAGAAATCACTAAAGATCCACAATGTATATTGTAATCATGCTGATAAATGAAAGACAATCGAAAGCATGATAGAGTTATGTTTCTTTTGCATTGCACAATTGCAGCTCTGAGTTTCCTATACACCAAGTCTTAAATTGATATATTGGACATATATTGAGACAATAACCGAAGAAATGAAAAAATTGAGTTTACACCTAAAAAACAGATTAGATTTGACGAAGTACAAAGCTTAGGGAAGCACTCATTAACGAAAAAGGGAATTTCACGGAACGCATGTGTTGCATGCGAAAGTCATATAATAAGTGAGAACATGGAAAGACAAAAATATACACACTCCAAACGCAGCATGCTAAATTTATGGTAATGGTGCACTGCAAATCTGTAGGTCATTAGTTACCTACAAACCAAGTTTGAAATTGATACAATGAAAATTAATTGAGACAATCGCTGAACTAAATAAGGAAAAATGGAGATAACTGAAAAAACAGACCAGAGTTATGTACCTAGTACTTTGCCGTTCTCCTGATTACACGGGTATAAGTGTGACAACTTTGAAAAAAGTCTGCCATACAGTAACAACGTGTTGACCAATACATGCAATCCATGACGGACGGACGAATGCACATTCAGGCAGACAGCCGGCCGGACGCCGGATTATACATCCAAGCTTTACAGACAGAAACAACTCATAAAGTATTGATTACAGAAAACTGGTTCGATGCGTCAAAACACGTCAGCTTAGATTATGATATTTGTAAAGTATTTGCAATTTAATTGTATCTCCGAAACGGGACCGGACCGTCAAGGTTAATTTTCAAAAACCTATTTAGACTACATTTCTAGTTATTGTCAACAGATACATCTAGGACTATATTACACGTTGATGAACGTTGAGTCTTCAATTAACGCAAATGCATATACATTATAATTTTAGTCCCAAAATCGCTAGAAGCGCCTCAATTATAAAATAAATAATGACCTTGCGGTTATAACTCGGATGTGTTGACAAATTCGGCCAAATTTCTTTCCGACGTTTGACAAAAGTCAATGCGACATGCGTCATTCGTCTTTCACCAATGGGCTAAGTCTATGTTGAAACGCAGCCAGTTGCTTAAGAAGATTGTTGTGAGGAGTACTGGTTTGAGAAAACCAGGAAATACATTTGTAGGTGAACTGGCCGCCGTGATATGACTGAAGAAATGTTAAAAACGGCGTTAAACCCCAATCAATGAATGTTGAAATTAACTTATCTATAATTTGTAGATTTAATTTCTATTTCCTAGTAGGGTCTACATACAGCGACACATGAGAATATTCAACACAAAACGCGACCTGTTTTACCAACAATTCCCCAGTAGCGGTGAGACCGTTTGTAACATTATTTCATGGCATGTATACACAGTAGGACCTCTCTCTTCGGACGAATTATGTTGTAACAAGTTTGTTTACAGTATTCCTTAACCTTGACCACATAGACTAAATATACAGCAAACAACATTGAACTAAGGCATAACTATTGACCTGAATTAATAAAAGTATGATTTTAAATAGTGATGAAAACATTGTGGAAAAAGACAAACTTGTTGATTATCATTCATCTGTTAAGGTTAGTCAAATGTGTCTAAAAGGGGCAAAGGTTAAAATAATAACTGTAGACAAATGTTTTCGTTATCTAGGTTATAGAAACAAATTGATTCATGTTTCAAAGCATTGTTTGAAAAGGAGGAATTGCTCATTGTCAGCAATTGCTCCGTTTGCAAATATACTTTCAACATTTGTTTGTAACTAAGTAGCTATAACGGGAACGGTTCAACCCTTTCCCGCTTACAGTCGCTTTTTGACGCATGTGCAGCAGACGGCTGCAGAATTGTTTATCATGACCCATTTCCTCTTTTTCCACAAAGGTTTCAACTATGTATTTTTCCCCTTGATGTAAGGCAAAATTGCTCGTAATCATTCATCTCTAGCATGTTATTCAAAATGTGTCCGGAAGGGAGAAAGAGGGAAAGAACGTCCATAGTAAAACGTTTAAATATGAAAAGAATTAATTTGAAACGTGTTTGAAAGCATTGTGTGAAAAGGAGGAATTGCTCATTGTCAGCAATAGCTCCATTTTCAACAATACTTTTAAATATTCGAACTGTTATAGTATCACGGAAAGGGTTCCGCTTCCATGGGGAGGATGTAACCATTTTCCGCCTACAGACGCTTACAGACGCATGTGCAGCAGACGACAATCGAAAACATTGTGACAAAAGGGGAAATTGCTTTTCGTAGGCAATTTCTAATTTTGCCACAATGGTTTCAACTCCTTTCAATAATTTTATTTACAGTGCTTTGCACATTTCTCTATAAGTCGACTGTTGTAAACTAATGGGGTCACAGAACGGTCGACGTTACCTCACACTACTGACATTGAGGTCAACCATAGTTCAGAGTGTGTTTCATTCATAGAAACTATTTTGTCTCATACATTTATGCAAGCGGAGGGTTTCGTGATTCGGTCGAACCAATGAAATCGTTGAAAAGGCAGATTATAACCAATCAAAACTCGATTTTGGTGTAGGTATACACATGTGGACTGTGGTTGCAGCTTTAATCCGACTTTTCGAAAGCAGATTCGCTATGGGATAGTGGCGAGACGCCCCTATCCCAAAAAGGACGTTAAAAACAATGTGGGAAAGGGAGATATTGCTAAATATGAGTAATTTCTTTTTTCCCTAGCAATGGTTTCGACTCTATACTTTGACAACAAATATTAAGGCTTTAGCGAACATTGTAAAACCAGATCAGTCAATGCATCCACACAATCGGACCTGGATCTGTACTGATTGCTAGTTAGTCATAGAAGAATCCAAGAAACTTCAGTTAAGCAGAATCGATGTCGAAGGTCTTTTCCATACATTAAATAATTACGTTAAGGTTGGTTTTCGCTGAGCACCACTCACATAACACATTTCGATGGTTTATTGCAAAACGGGTGTAACTTCATGTCGTACAGTATATGACCGCCTTTCCCATTTACCCCTGAATTGGTTCACAGGAATGCAATTGCACTGTTAACATTGACATGTATACTATAGATGTAGATATTTCCGCGCGTTTGTAATTTATCCAGACATTTAGAGCGAGCAGAAATGTTAGCGAATTGATGCTCTAAGTTGCATAAAAGTTATATTTATATTATGTTATGAGATATTATAATGTCTGTGTTGATATTTACAATATCGAAAAAAGTTATTTTAACTTATTTATTTTACATTGTTTACAAAATAACATTTCAGCTTATATTAATCATTATCGATGTCTGCTACCTGTAGACCTAAGCAGTACCACTGTCGTCTACTTATAGCAGGGATACATTTCAATTCGTTAACGTTTGCCTCGTCGCTAACCTTACTACTTAAAACAGTACGTCTAATTTCCCTAAGCTTTAAGTCCGTCCCATGCTGCACTGTCCGTTTCTTTATTGAGTTTCTGGACATGTTGGTCGACATGTCGGTTGACATGTACGATGTCCCATTTCTTCATCCACGGTCCTTGTATGGTGGTGTCGAAATCATCATCTTCTGCTTTCTGAAAGAAGAATAGTGATTAGTCTCTGAAAATGATGGACGCTGCGATATACCTAAACAATTCTTGAAATGAGCCGTCCCGCGAGAAAACCAACAGTATGGTCTCTGCGTAATGTATCTAACCAGATCAGCCTGCGCAATCTGCGCAGACTGATCCGGGCCGATACACTCCGTCTCAGGGGGATAGAGGTATAGAGTACTGTTTCTTGAAATAGAAAATCCACAGGAGGCGAAAAGTGTATATCCGTGTAAGCCTGCGCGTCATGCTTAGGCTGATCCGGGTCGATACTTTAAGCAGAGTCCACAGTCTACACTGTTGGTTTTCACGCGGGACGGCTCAAATGACTTAAACCCCAATCAATAAATCAATCAATTAAAGCTTATGGATTATTGGCAGCATTACCTAAACGTAAACTTTCACTTACTGCAGTTTTGAAATGAATCGTCTGTAGCATAGGTGTCAGAAAGCGTCTAAATGTGGGAATTGGGTTAATCTAGAGTTACACTGGTCTCACACCAACCATGGTTGATCATCGTTTTATCAAGCAGAAACTTCTAAATCATGATCAGTACCACAAGAAAAGCAAGCAATTCAAACTCGGCCGAATTGTGGGTTATCTCTCTGACTAGAATTCTCTTTCCAGACAGTTTCACTATGAGAAATTATTGACATTTATACCTAGATGTGTTCATAGTCTTCTGCTGCAAACATGTTGCATGTGGGAAAGGGTTGAACTGTTACATAACAATACAATTAAGCGATGTCTCCTTTGAACCTCAAAAAAAAGATTTACATTCATTTACCAAATATTTTCATCGTTTTTTGTTTCAGATGTTGAGTTGAGCTGTGCTATGAAGGAAAGTGTTAATTACAACTCAAAATTTGGAAGTAATATATTCACAGAAATGAAAATATTGTGGGAATGTTATTCAGAGACATTTTTAAGACGACTACGTAACTCACCGGAATGACGTCTTTCATATCTTTTACACTTTTGTTCTGGATTTCGGAACGGTCTATGCCTTCAAACGTATCCCAGTCGATGGTCATATTCGGATCATCCTCTGTTCTCATCAATACATTTTCTTTCATGTTGTAAAATCCGTTTGGTAACTTTGGGTTCTGCCAGCGTAAGTCCAGGCTCCATCTAGTCTGCTTGGTCACGTTCGGAAGGCTACAATGGTAACAGTATCTTTGAAGACGTTTATTCAGCAGCTTACGTCCTTTCCATCATATAGACGCTTTCTGACGCCTCTGCAGCAGATGGCTTTTTGAAAACATAGTGACAAAAGAAGAAATTATACAAAACGTGCAATTTCTCCTTTTGCCACAATGTTTTCCACTTTTTATCATAGGTTATCCGTTGAATTGTGGAGATTTTCTATGTTTTGACAAAATACGTTCAAAGTCGTCTGCTGCAGAATTGTCGTATGAGGGAAAGGGTTTGCATGTGTTTGTTTTTCTTCCATTAACAAAAAATGTTCCATTTCAGTAGTTCACTTAGTAACCAGCTGGAAAGCAACAAATGCAACATCAACCTAAACCTTTTCCCACGTACAACACATCTGCAGCAGATGACTGTGAAAAAAATACCCGAATAAAAATGGAAACTCCCTTTAAATGATAATACAATAATTGAATAGAGTTGAACACATTGTGACAAAAGGAGTAATTGCTCGTTTTGCTGCAGAGGCTTCAGAGGCTTCAGAAAGCATCTATATGAAAGCAAGGGTTAACAAGGGTAATGCAGGGATGACTATGTCATATATCTTTTAATAGGTTAAGTGATAACGTACACTTATCAACCCTCTAAAACGTGCGTCATACAACTGCAGCAGACCACCATTTTCCAAAAAAAAATCTTAAATTTTACAAAGTCCTCCGCAGAAGGTTTGTTATACCGTCGTAGGAAGAGTTTAACAAATAATGACACCAGTACATGTACAACATGCTTAAATATCTACGCGGGATATTACCCCTTTTCCATATATAGACGCTATTTGTCGCCTCTGCAGCTGACGACTTTTGAAAACATGTTTTTAACTCTATCAAATAATAATACTTTTTTTTATAGAGAGTTACCATTTTTGTGTTGGTATGCTTTCAAAGTTATCTGTCGAGATGTGTTGTATTTGGGAATGGGCTATGTATTTTACCTACCTTCTATGAGGCACCAGGTTGTTCAGAAGTAGCAAACCGCCATAAGGCACGGGACAGATAACAACGTCGTTATCAGGGTCAACTTCTACATGTAAAAAGAAAAGAAACCTTCTTAACCTATTCCAATATACCACAAATTTGATCTACAGCAGACGACTTTGAAAACATCTAGACAACAATATGGAATATATACATTAATGAAGTACAATAATTAGGTCACAATGTTTTATAAACCTCTCCTGATGCAGATGTGTCAAAATGAGTCTGCAGGTTTAAGAATGGTCTGTTGTAAAACGTGTCCGGATCATAAGTTTAAACAATGACCGCTTTCGGTATTAGCCTCCGAGCCAACACGCGTTGACATGAGTTGACTCCAGTGGTCTAGTAGTAGAGCGTCTGTCTCGGGTGCGGGAGGTCGCGGGTTCGATCCCAGGCCGGGCCATACCAAATACTTTTAAAATGGTAGTTATGGCTGCCCTCATTGGCGCTCAATATTGCGGAGTTAGCATTACGACTGATTTGCTGGTGTCAGGATAAATGGACCAGTAGTACTGGTAACTGTAATATACTCAGTACTTTGATTATATTAAACAGCATGTTCAGTTCTTTGATATGTAGTGCCTCGTTCTGGTAATAAAGGAAGCCGCCATTAAAGGTGGATTGAAATTGCGTTGTTCTTTAAATACAACGACCCAGGCCTTTACATGTGTCAGAAGTGCCTAACTGGCAGAAATGGCGAACGGAGTGAGACAACTACCGATTTTCTATGCTACGGAGGCAGGTGCACCGGAATGGAATACATCATTTGGAAGGTACAGACACTTTTGCATGTCAATGGGTCTCAAATGCTCAATTGCAGTTTTTCAGAGAGAGTTGGTTACACATTTTGGAGATTAAGATGGAGTTGAGATTGTTGTCGACGATATTCTCATACATGGAAAATCATTAGAAGAGCATAACACCAGACTTAGAAATGTGCATCGTAAAGCTCGGGAAGTCAATTCAAAATTGAATAAGGAGAAATGTGTATTAGCTAAGCCAGAAGTATATTATGTAGGTCACAAACTTACTGGTGAAGGATTAAAACCTACGGACCAAAGAGTTTCAGCCATTGTTAATATGAAAGATCCAGAAAGTTTCAGTGAATTAGACACTACACTTGGTATGTTAGCCTATGTTTCCAAGTTCACTCCGAGATTAAGTGAGCTTAATGCACCATTAAGAGAGCTTAAGAAAGAAGACAATTTCTTATGATCTGAAGAAGCGAAACAAGCAATCCAACGAGTGAAAACGGCATTGACGTCAACAGAAGTGTTGAGATACTATGATGTAAACAAACCAGTCAGACTATCAGTTGATGCATCGATGAAAGGGCTAGGTGCAGCCATTATTCATTCAATAAGGTGGTGTTGTAGCATATGCATCACGTGTAATATCTCCGACGGAACAAAGATACGCACAAATAGAAAAGGAGCAGAAGCATTACTAGGACAGAAATACAAAGCCAAAAGAAGACCTTCAATCTGGGGATTCTGTCAGAATTCATATTCCACAAGGAAGGAAACCAGCAGAGTAAGTCAACAACACTAAGTATCCTAGATCATATATAGTAAAGACAGATAGATAGATAGATATGTCTATATTTCCTCCATAAGTGAAGAGTAAATACATACATACATAATACGACAAATAAAAGAAATAACAGTAAACAGTCCACATATTAGTTATTTACAGGTTGCTATAAGAGACATACAAGTAACATCGAACATACGCAATTTAAGCATGTGTGTATATGCGTCTTGGAGGGATTTGTTTGGTGGTTTTGGATGCAATAATGGAAAAGGATCATGACGAGTGTGCAGGTTAATCATTTATTGCACGCATGCTACGCGACTATATCTGTATGTAAGAAAAGGAGCTGTTAGCGGTGGTCTTTGGGTGTGAACGTTTTCAGAAATTGATCTATGGAAAATCTGACGTTACGATATAATCTGACCATAAGCCACTATAAACCATTGTAAAGAAACCGATCCATACCGCATTTAGAGAATGTTGTTAAAAATACAACCCTACGATCATGTCAAAGGCAAAGATATTGGGTTAGCGGATTGCCTGCGTAGACTGTCATTGAATGAATTGGGTGGAACGTCTATAGATGAGGAATTGATGGTGCTAGATATCGACACTTTGTCATGTAACAACCATGACAAAATTATGGAAAGTACAAATAAGGATGAACAGTTACAACTACTTAGACAGGTTATGTGTCATGGCTGGCCTGAGAATAAGTCAAACCTACTAGTTGAAGTAATGCCATTTTGGGATTACATAGATGAACTGTCAACTTATAATGGAGTTATCTACAGAGGTGAACGTGTCTGCAATCTAGCAGAGTTAAGACAAGACTCTCTGAAAATAATTCTCAATTCTCATATGGGTTCAGTCAAGTTTAAACAAAGAGTGCGATAATTAGTTTTTTGGCCAGGGATAAACATGCAGATTGAAGATGTAGTGAGTAAGTGTAATGATTATTGATAAAATACCTTGTTTACCATTGAGTAAAGTTGGTACAGACTTATTTGAACTAAATGGAAATTCGTATTTTGTAATGGTAGACTACTATTCTAATTTCATAGAAGTAGCATCACTTAGACAAGACACTAGAACAAGTGTAGTGATCAAAAACATCTGAAAGAAAATATTGCTCGTTATGGTAACATGGACACATTAATTAGTGATAACGGTCCTCAGTTCAAAAGCAATGAATTCAAGGAATTCACATCAAAGTATGAAATCGATCATTTTACTTCATCACCATTACATCAATAAGCGAATCAGGCGAATGGGCTTGCAGAAAACTATGTATAGATTGTCAAAAACATTATTAAGAAATGTTCAGAAACAGGAGATGACATTTATCTTAGTTTGTTAGAGCTGGGTAAACACTCATCGCGACAACGAAATTGGGTCTCCCATGCAACGTTTAAGGGAAAAACGTTTGAGAATGCCTAATTCAGTTGATCCTGAAAAGCTTACATCTAAGTTACTAACCTATAGACAAAAGCAGAAGCGTTACTATAACAGAAATACAAAGCCAAAAGAAGACCTTCAATCTGGGAATTCGGTCAGAATTCATATTTCACAAGGAAGGAAACCAGCAGAGTAAGTCAACAACACTAAATATCCTAGATCATATATAGTAAAGACAGGTGAAAGTGGTCGCGTATACAGAAGAAATACGGACATATTACTGAAACACACAAGAACAGCCACATGTTATAGTGGCAAAAGAGAAATCTTTTCCCATAATGTTTCCGAGTTCAGTCAACTCACAAAATCAGGAAAATCAACCAAGAAACACATTGGAAACGATAAAAAACCATCAGAAAAGAACAGAGGCGGTCCCTGAAACTGAAATTCAGAAACCACCAGAAACTACCAAAACAAACATACAAGGTTCCAAACATTCAAGATATGGGCGTGAGATCAAGACGCCAAAATACCTTCATGAATATCACTCGGATAACAAGTGTTTTAGATTTATTTTGTAAGATTACATATGGCTTACGAAGTGTTAAGGGGCATAATTAACCCCATGTGTATATTTCAATATACATCAGAGTTAATAAAATAACTATTAAATGTACCTTGAAAGTGTTTTTTAGTTTAAAATAAGAGGGAAAAGTAACCCTTAACGTGTTAAACTCATACAGTATTTTTTAGTTGTGTTTTCGAATCATCTGAGCACAGATATAGAGCTCACAGAACTAGACTTCTACATCATACATTTCTTTAATTTGAGAACATTCCTCAGTCATTATCAACAAACAGACTAATTTAAAGAAAAACAATCAGTATTTAGGATAGATTTATTACAGTGTTCAAATATACTATTTTATCAGCACGTATAAGTTTATATTTTACAAATTACCAACTAAGGTGAAAGTATATCATATTTAGTGAAGTTAATTTCTTAATATAGGAATTGAGATCATGATTAAAACTTTCGCTAGTGGATTCGTGCATAAAAAGTCACTCCTTGGTTAAATGCATCCTCTATATGTTTTCAATAAAAAGAGAGTTTTTAGATTTTTTTTTTAAAAAAAGAGGATGTAACATACTCAGTACTTTGATTATGTTAAACAGCATGTTCATTTCTTTGATATGTATTTCGTCGTTTTGGTAATAAAGGAAGCCGCCATTAAAGGTGAATTGAAATTGCGTTGTTCTTTAAATACAAAGACCCAGGCCATTACAGTAACTTACCCAGGAAACGCCGTGATATAACGAAGATAATTTTTAAAGCGGCGTAAAATACCACACAATTTAACAAAAGAAAGCCTATTCTAGTTAATTCGATGTTACCCTACCCCTAGAGATACGCTATATCGGGTAACTTATCCAAAAACTAGTACACTTTAGTCCGACAACATGACAGAAGACTTGCAATACGAAAATGGGAACTGGTAAAACAGTTTTAAACTCATAACAGTTGTCTTTAACCTATTCCCACCTATAGACGCATTTAAACGTAATTGCAGCGATACTTTTGTTTGTTTTATATTTCCCTTTATTATGTATGTATTTGTATTATGGGTAAATAAAAGTTGAAATTGAAAAATTGAATTGAGGAAGTTAACTCAAGGATAATGTCGAACAGGCACCACGAGGAAAAATGAAAGTGCTCGTTTTGAACTATTCTCATTTTCAACAGGTATGTTTTCGAAAGTGGTCTGCTCCAAATGCGTCTTATGTCGTCTGTATTAAGAAAGGGCATTCGGAACACTCCGGCATACGTCATCTATAATATATAGGCCAGGGTACCGAAATCGGCCGAGAAGTGCCGGATGTAAGACAGGGTACACAAAGCGAATGTTTAGGTTGTCCTTACCGAGTTTATTTTTCATCTCCTCCTCCTCTAACATAACATACCACGTGCCTCCATGACAACACTGGTGAGTTCCCACCTTCCCCGTTTTGTGGCCTTTGTACATCAGCTAACAACAAAAACATTGGAGCGTCGACATACGAAATGAGCAATGAAACAATGTTTTCTACTCCATTTAATAAATACACTTACATTTGGAGATATTTGTTTCCTTATGTTTATTTCTGGCTAGATGTTTCAAAGTAGTCTGCTACACGGATTTGTTGTAAGTGGGAAAGAATGCTCTAACAAAAGGTATAATTTTGGATCTGGTAGGCTCATTTCCACGTTTAACCATTTCCAACTTGCAGACATTTCTTATGCATCTGCAGCATCCGACATTTGAAACAGATTTCATGATAATCAGTTTCTCCTATTGCCACAATGTTTTAACACTTATTTATACAGAACGTTCAACCTTTACCTATGTTTTCCAATGTCGTCTGCTGCAGACTCGTAGGTGAAGGTTATTGTTAACTTCAGATTTTCATATCGTTAAAAAGTACTGAAAACTTAAACGTTGATTGTAATCTGTGTTACGTGTGTCGCTACGTGTGTCGCTACGTGTGTCGCTATTCCCTTCGTTTTAAACAGACGATTCATGATGCATCACAAGCAGACACAAAGTTCAAAGACATGGCGGAGAAAGGAGAAATTCTTAAGATGATCAGTTTCTCCTTCTTGCATAAAGTATTGGGTTTTTATCAAAATCATACTTTTAATTAAACAGAAGATTCGTTTACTCAATCAGATGGTTTCAAAAACGTTTTCAAAACAGAAAATCATATATATATGATATCCGGGTTATAACCCTTTCCCTCATATAGATGCTTTCTGACGCCTCTGCAGCAGACGACTTTTGAAATCATTGTAGCAAAAGAAGAAATTACTCATGATGAGCAATTTCTCCATTTTCCACAATGAGTTCAACTCTATTCAATAATCATACTCTGTCCTTTAAAGAGATTTTCTATATTTTGTACTTGACAATTTCAAATTTCAAAGTCGTTTGCTGCAGATTTATTGTATGCGGGAAAGGGTTAAAAGTTAAAACACTCATAAAACATAGCCAACACATACCTCCATACACCCATTGTCTGCATTAGTGTCCAACATTGGTATCCAAGCCGTGGGCTGTAAGACTTTGTAAGAATTGTTGTCAAGGTAACCAACGTCTGATAGTTTTGAAATAATAAAGAAACAAGAGGGTCATAATAGCCCTGGGTCGCTCACCTTATTTATGTAATGTGATTTGTCATGCCAACCACAATAACTCATTCCGGTAAGCTTACACAAGAGATCCAAGAGGTCCGATATAGCCAATTTAGCTCCACTGCCACGGAGTGAAAAAGCCTGAACCTATGTTGTCTGTCTTTTGTAAAGTTATTTTGACTAAGAAGGACACCAAAGAAATGTTTATGTACCAGTTAGTATATTTTTAATATGGTAAACAGGGGCATAATTTGAATTATCCTGGTAGACGACCGCGAGACAATGCTACACACAAAATATCTAAGATCTAGGCCTCTCTGTTTAAGACAAGAAGATTTTCAAAGAATTCCCCATCTAGCTTATGTTAAACAGGTGACTCCAGAGGCGGGGCCAAATTTGACCCAAGGGACTTACTTTGAACGATATTTGTAGAGGACCACTAGACAATGCTACATACCAAATATCTAAGCTCTAGGCCTTTCGGTTTCAGACAAGACGATTTTCAAAGTTCTCTATATATCTCTATGTAAAACAGGTGACCCCTGGGGTGAGGCCAATTGTTAACCCCAGGGGCATAATTTGAACAATCTTCGCAGAGGACCACTAGACAATGTTACACACCACATATCTAAGGTCTAGGCCTGTCGGTTTCAGACAAGAATATTTTCAAAGTTTTTCCCAATATATCTCTATGTAAAACAGGTGACCCCTGCGGTGGGATTAATTTTTACCCCAAGGCATAATTTGAAAAATCTTTGTAAAGCACCACTAGACAATGCTACACACCAAATATGTCAGCTCTATGCCTTTCGGTTTCAGACAAGAATATTTCTAAAGTTCTGCAATGAATTAATTTAGTTGAACTATTTTAAAAGGGCACCACCCAAGAAACATCCCTCTGAAGTTTCATCAAAATTTGCAAAGCGGTTTAGGTGGAGATGTCGTTTGAAGGAACTGTCTACGGACGAGGGGCGATACGGACGAGGGGCGACGGACGACAGACGACGGATGACGGACGGAGAATGATCATAATAGCTCACCGTGCTCAGGTGAGCTAAAACTGACACCGAAAATCAATTGGTATAACCAAAATTATGGTATGAATATCATTTAACATGAGCCATTTGTATTACTTTTTCTTTTCATTTTTACGACACATTCCTGGGGCGAGATTTTAAATCATTGATTGTTTGTTTGGTGTTAACGCCGCTTTTAAAATAATTTCAGTTATATCATTGTTTCCTGGGTAGATAACAAGAACTGCTGGTCCATCTATCCTGACACCAGTCGGTCGTTATGCTAACCTCGCAAACCTGATCGCCAAGGGTAGCCATTACTACCATTTTAAAGGAGATTGTGAAAACATTGTGAATAGGGATAAATTTCTTAAAATGATCAATTTCTTCATTATTCTCATCTGTCCTAAAACTATACCAGTTTTTTAATAATTTCTATAGTCGCCTGGATGAGTTAAATGTAGGACGTGTATATCGTGTACGAGATAAAAATGGCGGAAACATCCCTCCTTTTTTTAAAAGCCACATAGGCGAACTTTAGACCGTTCGCAAGCCGACATTACACCTTTTATCGGACTGGATTGCAGAAAGCGGAAATTATCCCCTTCGTATATTACCTATATTATGTATGGTGGTATTTTGTTTAATGTAATGTAATGTAATTATAGAGACCAATCGCTCTGATCGAGCATAAGCTTTCTAGCTTCTATATATGCTGATTTGGTAGTGTACACTATATAGTGTACAAGCATCTGAAAGGTTTGCAGATAAATTCAAGAGACAGTTAGATAGAAGGGAGTCCGGTGTAATGTGCAATGTGTATATTTTCGTCCGGTGTAATGTGCAATGTGTATATTTTCGTCCGGTGTAATGTGCAATGTGTATATTTTCGTCCGGTGTAATGTGCAATGTGTATATTTTCGTCCGGTGTAATGTGCAATGTGTATATTTTTGTCCGGTGTAATGTGCAATGTGTATATTTTCGTCCGGTGTAATGTGCAATGTGTATATTTTTGTCCGGTGTAATGTGCAATGTGTATATTTTTGCAAAAACATAATCGGTACTCCCCATTGGACGAGATTTCAATCCTATTTGATGGTCAAACTCGAAGAGTCGAGAATGACCAATTAGAAGGTAAACGACAACATTTAATCACATTTGAACAATATATGCACTTCATATTGATCAAAGCGCCGAAGTCACTTGTCACAGGGGTATCATTTGAACAATATTGATGGAGGGTCACATCATGCTGCTATATATACAGAATATCTCACTATAAATACATATAAGGAAAACAAGCTCCGCCCCTTTGCTGCCATGTTTTTCAATGCATCAGAATAATTTGAACAATCTCGGTAGGGATTCACTCAAGGAACATGTGATCAAAATTATTTTCAAATCTGGCCATTACTTCAGAACAAGAAGATTTAAACAGTTTCACTATATATACATATAAGGAAAACAAGCTCTGACCCATGGCAGCCATGTTTTCCAACGGATCGGAATAATTTGATCGATCTTGGTGAAGGTAGACCCAAGGAACATTTATGCCAAACTATTTCCAAATCAGGCCAGATATTTTGGACAGGTAGACTTTTTAAGTTTTTACTATACACATTAAAAGGAAATTAAGTTCCGCCACCTGGCGGCCAAGTGTTTTTAATTGATCGAAAATAAAAATGAGCAATCTGCGTAGAGGGTCATCCAAGGAAGAATTGTGCCAAATAATGTTCAAATCCGACCCGGTTATTTTGATAAGAAAATTATTAAAGTGTTGGTATTTTTTCTTATTTTCTGATACGCAGGAACGAAAGTTCTCCATGGATTGTTTGACACCTTAAAAGAAGAACACCCAAGATCATTCTTACCGATTTTATAGTGAAAATCCAAACAGCCGTTTAGGAGATGTCAATCAAATAATAAGTTGACGTCGGACGTCCTGACGACCGGACGAATGGACGATGGACATCAGGCCATCAAAATAGCTCACCATGAGCACGTTGTGATCAGGTTAGCTTAACATTGGTAGGACTACTAGGTAATAATGTTACATATATCAAGCCTCTAGACATTACAATATTGGTTAACATATATCAGAGTTTAGCTTCTGTGACCTTATCCAGCAGTGGACCGGAACCATTGAAACAACTTAAAAGGAGACCCACCCTAGGATCGTTTCAATGAAGCTCGTTAATCCCATGATATATATTTTCAAAAATAAACATTGTCTTTATCAATATCATATGCTTATCATTGACACCAACAGTATGTCAAACACTATCAACACAGCATCAAATGTTCTTGATTCAATGAAAATGTTTATGTTTAAATTAAAACGAAAAACATTTAATCACACACATACGAGTGTATATATATATATATATATGTATATGTTAATTTAAGACCTATACTAAAACACGCATCATTGATTTGGGACAAATCTTACATGAAAAGGAAAAGCTTGACAACTTCATCACGAAGCGCCACAGTATATGTATATATACGCCACAGTATATGTATATATACGCCACAGTATATGTATATATACGCCACAGTATATGTCGTTTATAAGTATAGAACTCCAACCAATTCCTGGAACGGATCTGTTTTAGGAAAACTACGAAGCAGCAGTTCAGAGGAGCAATCAGAAGTGTTGATGCGCTGTTTTCTTGACATGATTTTATGATAATATCACTAACTTATCTTAATAATAAACATAAGAATATATTTAGGGATCCTTTGAAAAATAACGAGAACTCGAAGTAATGTATGGGTCGTTTTCGACATCTGCCTTATCGCGAGTCAAAGATACATTGATGCCGCGGTACAAGGTGTAGCCGTTATCAAAGGAGTTTTAGTTTGTAGTAAAAATGTGTATATACTCCAGCAATAATATTCAAGTAAACACGACATCCTGATAGTACGTTTATCAAGTTAGACATAAATCAATATTACCTTGATGCCACGGTACTGTTGTAGCCTCGTTTTGGGGTGTTTTGGTGCGTAGATTCCATACTGGATGCCCAGCTATATTTGGGCCTATCAGTTGTTCTACGACATTTAATAAACGTTCATTCGTCCAGAGGGATTTAAAAGCCTGTAAATTGTGTAAACAAATAACATTACCTGGCAAGGAGGTTACATCCCTTCCCTATATATAGTTAACATTAAAAAAACAAGGGAAACAAATAAAAGAAAAAAAAACCGACAACAACAAAAACAAATAGCATTACCTGCTATTTTTCACAAAGAATGAGAGCAATTTAATTTAAGAATGCAGTAAGTTTCTCATATATATATCAATATATTCAAATATTAATTTGTTCAAACCTAACAATTTTCGATATTTTCTCCATTTCGAACAATGTTTTAAACCTTGATCAAAACTATAATTAGGTTACATGATAATTCCTCCAACGTCTGTAAAGCAGGTGGTTCAAAAAATATTTAACCCTTTACCTCATACGACATTTCTACAGCAGACGACTTTGAACATATTTTGACAAAAAATAGAAAATCTCTATAATTGAATGGATAACCTATGACTTAAAGTGGAAAACATTGTGGCAAAAGGAGAAATTGCTCGTTTTGAGCAATTTCTTCTTTTGTCACCATGTTTTCAAAAAGCCGTCTGTTGCAGAGGCGTCGGAAAGCGTCTATATTAGAGAAAGGGTTAAAATCATGTTTAACTCTTTCATCGCCACATTTCCTGAAGTAGACTATAACATGTCCAAAGTCGGGCGGCTTCCGCTTTTATGTAGTAAGAGGTTTGGAATATTTTGATAACTAAAAGGCAAACGTGAGGCAGCTTGTTACGAATCTGTATTGTTTGCAAATGCCTCAATATTGTCATTGGCGCTGCAAAATTGAATGTACACAAGTCTCTCGACTAATTTGTGAAGAAACCTATAAGCATACATGTGCAACACGTGTAACAAGGGGGCATTGTGAACCCGTAACGCTCACCTGAGTACCATTGCCTGCATGAAAGGTGTTTTGCTAAATAGAATTTGACTTTATTACCAATTTTGGAGGACCAGCTTAATATTCTAACATATCATCATAACAATCATTCTCACAGTGTTACTATGCTCAAGTGAAAAAGCAGACTCTCGAGTGTCCACAAGGTGGTTGGTTCTTAATGCTTGCCTACTGACAAGGTGTTTGACCCGACATGACTATTTTTTAAACTAAATATCATCAAGACATCCATGTTGACAGCATTTCGTCAAAATGCAACCTCTAGATATATCTGTCTTATATTTGGTCTCGAGACCTATCAATTTTACCCGAAATGAATGAATGTATATTGTTTTATGGCGCATCGACAGCTAAGGTCATTTAGCGCGCAATTAAATTTAATTATTCATGATCCCTGGGTAAACAAACCAGTACTAGGCTAGAAAATGTGCCTTGCCCAAGGGCACTCCACCATGACCGTAGTGCCGCGACTGGGGATCGAACCCGGGACACCCGGTTTCGAAATCCCCGACGCTAACCACTCGACCACAGCGGATTCCTACCCGAAATGACAAAATGTCACCATACTTTAAGCAAAAATATAGCCCGGAAAGTGTCCACATTTTTCGGCGATAGACGATTAACGTGGGTTTTGACCTAGATGTTAAACAAATGATCTAGCTTGTAGACCAATCAAATGTTGTATTTAATGAATAATGTCGAAGAAATAAAGAAAATGAAACGTTTTGATTGGTTCATAGTTAAGTTGGCGATCCCACGAGAGGCACTTATAAGGTGAAGTTTTAAAATGAAATGTTCTGCATACTAACCTTAAATTGTTTTCCTTAAGTGAACAAAATCAGTGAAAACGTATGAAATATAATATTTCAGAGCAAAATATTATTTTTTGTTGAAATATGACAAGTTTTCAGTTACATAATACACCTCTTGGGAGCCTCGCGTAATCGCCAGCCATGTGATGAATCCTCGGCTTTAAACGTATTAACGTCATGTCGTGCTAGTGTAATGGATGTGGACTTGGATTGGCAAGTGAAAGGTCCGTGGTTCGCTTCCCGGCAGAGGCAAGCTCTTTTTATGCCATGTTGCCATTCTCGAAAAAAACTTTAACCTTGGCCATTTCTTTTGAACCATAACAGATACGGCTACCATATTTCACATGTGTATTCCTTGTGACATGACCTTTCTGTCAGTACCAACATTGTCGACCTTGACCTTTGACCTAGATGTTGCCATTCTCATTTATTTTTTTAACCTTCCCCACTTCTTTTGAACCATAACAGGTAAGGCTACCATATTTCACATGTGTATAACTTGTGACATGACCTTTCTGTCACTACCAAAATTTTTCACCTTGCGACCTTGATCTTTGACCTAGATGTTGCCATTCTCGATAAAAACTTTAACCTTGACCACTACTTTTGAACCATAACAGGTACGGCTACCATATTTCACATGTGTATACCTTGTGACATGACCTTTCTGTCACTACCAAAGTTTTCACCTTGCGACCTTGACCTTTGACCTAGATGTTGCCATTGGGGGGCATCAGTGTTTCACAAACACATCTTGTTTTCTCTCTTTCATTCATATCAAAACCAAAGTATATAAATAAAACAAATAGTACATATTTAACGTTGTTTTCTGTCATTCTGACTAAATATCAAATAATATGCGAATGTTCCATTTCTTAGTGTTTACTCATATTGATCGCCGTTTATCTTTTTTAACGATATTTTTTGTTTCTTTTTAAAATTGACCTAGTATCCTAGTTATGCGGGGGATTCAGCTATGCTGAATACTTCCGTATATTGTCATGCCCAGCTTTCAGGAAGTGTAAATTTGTAATTTTGTTGTGCTACCCTCTGTTTTTTTCACAATGGACATTTTTTTTTTCTTGATTATCCAGGGATCAGTTAAATACGTTTCACAACAAGCTTAACAGTATGCACATTATACAAAGTAAACGTACACAATGTAACATTTTAATCCATGAAGTTGTATACATAATTCAGAAATTTAAGTTAGACATAAGGATCTTAAATGTTTCTTTTAAATATATGGAAAACGAGTAGCTTGAAAGCGGGTAGCTCAAAAACCTTTTAAGAAAATCCCTGCAATGAAAAATACGGAAATACGGCTGTCGTGCATCGTAAACATTTTCCCTTGTTAACACTCTACAGGCTACATTTTGCATCGGATAATCATGAAGGTTTATCAGAACATTCATCTTCATCAAATCTTGGACAAGTTTGAAACTGGGCCATTTTCAACTTGAGCATATTGAAACTTTATCAGAATGTTTGTCTTGATGATGTAAGTCAATTTCGAACATGAGTCATGTCAGGTCAAAAGGTAGGTCACTATGTCAAATTGAAGGAAAAGGTTATTAACAATCTAGAGGCCGCAATTTCAGAATGTTTGAATTACTGATTTCTAGGTCACGTTCGAATATGGGTCATATTGGGTCAGAAACTAGGTCACTAGGCCAAATTGAAGTAAAATATTGTTAACACTGTAGAAGCCGCATTTTTTTACTAAGGCAACTTGACATTTGGTCAAAATGTTTATCTATATGATATCTAGGCTAAGTTCGAATATGGGTCAAGCCAGGTCAAAAACTAGGTCACTAAGCCAAATTGAATGGAACTATTGTAAACACTCTAAAGGCTTTATTTTCAACTTGAGCATCAGAATGTTTGTCTTGATGATATGTAGGTCAAGTTCGAACATGGGTCATGATGGGTAAAAAGAAGTTCACTAGGTCAAATTGAAGAAAATCTTGTTAACACTCTAGAGGCCGCAATGTTTGCTTCAGCAGTTTAAAATGTTTGTCAGAATGTTTGTATTAATGATATCCAGGTCAGGTTCGAATATGGGTCACATTGGGTCAGAAACTAGGTCACTAGGCCAAATTGAAGGAAAATATTGTTAACTACGTCACAAGGCCAAATTGAAGGAAAATATTGTTAACACTCTGGATACTGCATTTTTAGCTTGAGCATGTTGAAACTTTATCAGAATGTTTTTCTTGATGATATCTAGGTCAAGTGCTAACATGGGTAATGTTGGGTCAAAAAATAGGTCACTAGGTCAAATTGAAGGAAAATCTTTTTAACACTCTAGAGCCAACATCCCCCGCATTTTAGTACTTTCAGTACTTTGATTTTTGACTGCTATGAATCATATTCATAAGCTGGGTTTGAGAAACATCAGGACAGACATTCTGACAAAGTTCCGTCATTCTGGAGGCAAAAATCAGGTCTCTAGAGTGTCCACAAATGTGTTATTCAAGTTGACTTATTTTGTACCCCACATGCTCCATATTCAAACATGGCTGAGATATTACAAAGACAAACATTCTGAATAAGTTCCAGGAAGATTGCATGAAAACTGTTGCCTCAGGAGTTTATACAAGAAAATATTTGACGACAGACGACGGACAAAGCACATAGGCTGGTCACTAAAGCTCACATTGAGCACTTTGTGCATAGGCGAGCTCAAAACGGAATAACCTAAATTGTATTAACGAACTATTTCACAGCGGACCTCAATGTGTTCAGTAAATATGACAATGTAATGTTTTTCATAAAAGCATCTCGCGATAATTCGAAACCGAAAGCGACACAGAAAATACCTCGAGTTTTCGACATGTTCCACAGATCAAATTTTACTAAATCAATTCATGGGTAATTATTATGAAAAGCGAGACAGTGGTGCGAATCATATAACAAAACAAGAGGGCCATGATGGCCCTAGTTCGCTCACCTGAATTAAGCAATGTAATGTAATGCAACACACATCAAGACAATTATTCTGACAAAGATTCAAAACGCAACCTCCAGAGTGTTAAAAAGATTTTCCTTCATTTGGCCTAGTGATCTATATTTATTTACCTGATATGACCCATATTCCAACATGGACTAGATATCATAAAAGACAAACATTCTGACAAAGATTCAACTTGCTAAAAGTAAAAATGCTGCCTTCGGAGTTTGAACAATATGTTCAAATTATTGACCTAGTTTCTGACCCACTATGACCCAGATTCGACCTAGATATAATTCAGACAAACATTCTGACAAAATTTCAAGCTGCTGAAGCCAAAAATACGGCTTCTAGTGTTAACAAGATTTTCCTTCAATTTGACCCAATATGACCCATGTTCGAACTTGACCTACATATCATCAAGACAACCATTCTGATAAAGTTTTAACATGCTCAAGATTTCCCTTCAATTAGGCCTAACTGAATATGACCCATATTTGAACTTGATCTAGATATCATTCAGACAAACATTCTGAAGAATTTTCAAGCTGCTGAAGCAAATAATGCGGCCTCCAAAGTGTTAACAACATGTTCCTTCAATTTGGCCTAATGACCTAGTTTTTGACCCAATATGATCTATACTCAAACTTGGCCTAAATATTATTTAGATAAAAATTCTGACCAAATTTCAAGCTGCTGAAGTTGCAAATGACCCATGTTCGAACTTGACTTACATATTATCAAGACAAACATTCTGATAAAGTTTCAACATGCTCAAATTGAAAATGTGGCCTCTAGAGTGTTAACAAGATTGTCCTTCAATTTGGCCTAGTGACCTAGTTTCTGACCCAATATGACCCATATTCAAACTTGACCTAGATATCATTAATACAAACAGTCTGACAAAATGTCAAACTGCTGAAGTTGAAAATGACCCATGTTCGAACTTGACTTACATATCATCAAGACAAACATTCTGATAAAGTTTCAACATGCTCAAGTTGAAAATGTGGCCTCTAGAATGTTTCGATCTTGTCCAAGATTTGATGGAGATGAATGTTCCGATAAACTTTCATGAAGATCAAATGCAAAATGTAGCCTGTAGAGTGTTAACAAGGAAACTGTAGACGTCGCACGACGGACGGACGCCGGACAAAATGTGAGCACAATAGCTCACCTTGCACTTCGTGCACAGGTGAGCTAAAAAGCGCAGCGAACTATAAGAATTGGTGCTACGCCATATTTAACCCTTTCCCTCATATAGACGTTTTCTGACGCCTCTGAAGCAGACGGCTTTTTGAAAACATAGTGACAAAAGAAGAAATTGCTCAAAACGAGCAATTTCTCCTTTTGCCACAATGTTTTCCACTTTTAGTCATAGGTTATCCATTCAATTATAGAGATGTTTTATGTTTTGACAAAATATGTTCAAAGTCGTCTGCGGCAGCATTGTCATATGAGGGAAAGGGTTAAGACAGATCCGTTCAAAGAAATGATTTGAATAAAGATATATAATCAATTTATCGCATGCTTGAGGTATCGCCAATTCACCGAATTTGCTTTGGGTACAAAATCCTAACATACTTACCGGGGGCAATTTACCGTATTTGTGTAAAATAATATTTGCACCAGGAAAGTCTTGTTCGATGTGGATCAGTCGCTCGAAAAATCCATACTGTTCGTACAATTCTGAATAGGAAAAAAAGCAATGTGAAACAATTAGTGCAAAAATAGCATAATTGTACATGCCACAATAAGTAATCTAACAAGTTTATGATACAGACGTGTTTTCGTTTTGCTTGGGGTGCTTTTACAACTTTCACCACAACCATTTTATGTTCTTTTAAAATCTTAAAAGGATCAATCATGCGAAATGAATTTTAGGTGCAAACACCAGTGATTTTAACTGAATTATCAATTACAGGTCGCTTTTAACTGCCCAGTTTCTAGGCCACATTCACAACAACAATAAACTTTCAATGAGTTTTGACATTATGATATATTTTATATATACCTACCCTTTATTTTACCCGCTTCAAACAGTTTCGTTGCGAGTTGACCCATAAGCTCATTGATAGCTTCACGACATCTGTCCAGGTCGGCTTTGTCAAAGAAGTCCTCAACAATCAGGAAACCCTGTTAGAGTTGAGAATAGTATTTTTAGTCGGGTTCACTTGAACCCTTGAACCCGGACTATTGCAGTCGAAACATTTTTAATGGATGTTTTACGTACAGCCGTCCAAAAAAAGTGTGCGCACTGTAAACTAGGTCACCAATTCTTATTGAATGCTCAAAATAGGCAAGTGGCATGTGTGAATAACTAAGTAATTACGCTTAAAACATGCCTCTGGAAACACAAATATTTATAGTTTTGATTCAGTAGATAATTTTGCAAGTTAAATGAAAATCGGTTTCTTCCGTGAGATGGCCGGAGACACCCGAGTCACCTATGTAAGATATTGAACAACTATGATTCGGTTTCTACACGAGCTCATTTAATCAACAACGTTAACCTGACGCTTGATATGCAAACATAAAATACATGAGCGTTTCAAAGACCCCGACTATTAATAAGAGTCTGGCTAAAACACTATGGAAGTGCGGGTATGTGTATTTCAACATCGTCTATATAAATATACGACATCTCCCATCTTTAAATTGAATAGTTTCAAAAGTATATCCAAATCTATAAGTAGGCATTTGAGGCCTAGATATATATCAAGAGTAATTTTGAAACACATAGACAAGTTGAAGTCTTTGAAACAAAAGTACACATTGTGTTATAAAACAAAACACTGAACTTCTTGTTCTTTCTTGGAATGTTCCGAATGTTTGTTCGTGGAACTCTATTTGAATGTTTCTTCATGGATTGGAATGTTCAGAATGTTCCCTTCTAATAACACAACTTAAAACAATAAATCTTAAACATTTGACTAGAACAATGTACATGACTAGTTATAAACCTGTATCAGCTTGTTTGAAATTAAAATGATGAACCTATTCACTTGTTAACTTTCTGATTAAGACTTTCTGTTTTTAATTAAGACAAGTGACTGTCTGGGTTTATTATGCCCATTAACACTACAGATCACTTTGACATCACAAAATCACTGAATCTTGATGGCATCTTAGTGTGTCGACCAGAACGGGTGGTTGCTGTTGGTATCGGTAGAGGAATATCCCCAGGAGGTGGATGGTTGTTTCCCAAATGTAAACGAGTATCCCCAGGAGGTGGATCGAATGTACCGTTCTGAATATCTTCTCGGTCATCATCCTGTGGTGTGAAACACGCCTTTGTTGGTCGAAGGTGTGTACGATTACGGCGATATATATCTCCATTGTTTTTGTTACGGACCATATAGGATCGCGGAGAGTCATGTTGTCGAACTACCGTTGCTGGTTCCCATTTCGAATCTTTTTTACGCTTCATAACGACTTGCTGACCAGTGTTTAAACTAGGTTGTTCTTTCGAACAGTGTTTATCAAACTGATATTTATTTTTTCTCTGCAGATGACGCTTTTTCTCAACAATGTTCTTGCTAGATGTTTGTCGTAGCAGTGGCGTTGTTGTTGGTAGTGTCGTTTTAAGTCTCCTATTAAGAAACATTTGTGCAGGTGATTTGCCTATTCCTTCGATTAAACTGTCTCTGTAAATCAGTATAGACAAATATGGGTCTGTTGCCTTTTTCAGCAAATTCTTGATTGTCTGAACTCCACGTTCCGCTAGTCCATTTGACTGTGGGTATAATGGCGAACTTGTCACATGCACAAAACCGTAATTTCTGGCGAATTCTGAGAAATGTGCACTTGAAAATTGGGGTCCATTGTCGGAATAGACCTCATCCGGTATACCATATCTCGAAAATTGGCTTTTCAGGTACATTACAGTATTGTCACTTGACATGTCGTCTAGCTTCGCGATCTCGGGCCACGAACTAAAACGATCTACTGAAAGTAGGTAATTATTTCCTTTAAAATGGAATAAGTCCACACTTATCTTGGACCACGGCCTATCTGGAACCTCTGTGATCACAAGCGGTTCTTTTGGATTCCGATTTTGGTTCTCTACACATTTTTCGCACGCCGCGACCTTATTTTCGATTTCTGTCGACATTCCAGGCCAAAACAGCGTTTCCCTAGCTCTGCTCTTGCATTTAGTCATGCCAAGGTGCGCTTCGTGTATTCTGTTTAACATCTCTGGTCTCATTGATTCCGGCACAACGAGTTTATGTGACTTGAACAATAAATTGTCCACTATTGAAATTTCATCTCGAAAGTTCCAGTATGGTTGTACTCTGTAATCTAACAGTTTTTTACTGACAGGCCAACCGACAAGCACTACATCTTTTAACGCTTTCATAACCGGGTCATTCTGTGTTTCGGTTTGAAACTTTTCCATTTTCTCTCTGGAAATTGGTAAATACGTTAGAAGATTCAATGTTATTTCCTCAGAATTCAAGTCCTCTTTCGTTTCGTTTAAAAACGCTCTACTTAAGCAGTCTGATATGAACATTTCTGCCCCTGGTTTGTAGGTAACGTTCAGATCATATTTTTGTAACGCTAACAAAATTCGCTGTAAACGCGGTGGAGCCAGATGTAGCGGTTTGCTAAATATAGCTTGTAGCGGTTTATGATCACTTTCAACCTTTATTGTTAGTCCAAACACGTATTGGTGAAATTTGGTGCAGCCATATGAAATAGCTAGAGCCTCTTTTTCAATTTGCGCGTAGTTTTGTTGTGCTGTTGTTAAAGCTCTGGAGCCGTATGCTATAGGCTGACCATTTTGAAGGAGAACCGCGCCAACCCCTTTTGATGATGCATCCACTGATAACGTTAATTCCTCTTTCGGATCAAAGTACCGAAGTACCGGCGTTGTACTCACGGCATGTTTTAACGCGTCAAACGACTCTATCTGTTCTTTTTCCCAATGCCATTCGGTATCTTTGACTAGTAATTGTCTCAACGGTGCACTCACTTGTGACAGATTAGGAATGAACTTGGCCAAATAGTTTATGAACCCTAGAAAAGTCATTAGTTCCTTAGTATTCTGAGGTTCTGGCATCTCTTGCACTGCTCTAATTTTTTCTGGATCTGGTTTAAGACCTTCAGTTGACAGTACATGTCCAACATAACTTATAGAAGTCTTTCTAAATTGGCATTTGTCCCTATTTAACTTCAGATTCTGTTCACATATGCGCTGTAGCACTGTCTTGAGCCGTTTATCGTGTTCTGCGAGATCACATCCCCATATCAGTATGTCGTCCACGATGCCTTCAGCACCCTCTATGTCCTGCAACATTTCAGAGACAAGTCTTTGGTAGACTTCTGGCGCCGATTTTATTCCATACGGTAATCTCGTAAAGCTGTATCGTCCATATGGCGTATTAAACGTACAGAGCTTTTGGCTCTCAGCATCTAAAGCACACTGCCAGAAACCAGACGTTGCATCCAGTTTTGAAAACACTCTGGCATTTGTAATCTGGGGTAAGATTTCTTCTATAGTTTTTAACGGGTGGTGTTCCCTTTTTATCGCCTTGTTTAACTCCTTTGGATCCATACAGATACGCAATTTACCATTGGGTTTTATCACGGTGACCATCGAATTAACCCAATCCGTTGGTTCTTTCTGTTGAACAATTACTCCTTGTTTTTCCATAGACAATAGTTCTTGTTTGACCTTTTCTTTTATTGCCACTGGCACTTTTCTAGGAGCGTGAACTTTTGGTTCGAAGCTTTTATCGATCGTTATATGGTGTTTTTCAGGCAAACATCCTAAACCGTCAAATATATCCGGAAATTCCTGTTTAATGTCTTTTGGTACCGAATTCTGTTTTCCAATTGAATTGATTCTTTGTATCAGGTTCATTTTAGAGCATGTTTCTGCACCTAAAATTGTTTCTGCTCCATCCATGCTAACAATGTGGAATTTAACCTTATATGTTTTTTCTTTTACATTCACGTGCAGTGTGACGTGTCCTGTAGTTTGGAGCTTATGGCCACTGTACGATTTCAATAAAGTCTTAGATTGCTTTATATTGCAACTAGGGTAAAGCCCATTAAGTGTTTTCTCTGACATTACGTTACATTTTGCCCCTGTATCTAATTGGAATTGTACCGGTTTGTTGTTAACCGTGGCATCAAGAAGCCATTCGCTTTGTAACGAGTTAATGTTATATGTGTGTCCACTTAATTCGATTACCATTCCGACGTAAAACGTATCTGATGAGTCTGAATCATCCGATTGGTACTTTAATTGATTCACTTTCTTGTTAAATTTCTTGTGCCCACCTTGCTTTGTTGAGCAACTTCTGCACATCTTCGCGTAATGATCCAATTTACCACATTTATTGCATTTTTGTCCGATAGCATAACATTTTTCATTTTGAGAGTGACCTTGACCTTTACCACATCTACCACATTCTTTGGATTTATCAAATTTCTGTCTGTATTTTGACTTGCTATATGTTTTTCTCTCTGAAATAGCATTCATTGCACCACCAGTGCTTGACCCACTTTGCATGGTTTGTGATTGTACTTTAGCAAGTTCATATGATCTTACAATATCAACAGTTTTCTTCAGAGTTAAGGTAGAGCCTTCACAAATCAATTTTTCTCTGGCTTTATTGCTTTTTACACCAAATACTATGCGGTCTCTGACCATTTCTTCTGGGTTTTCATATGCACAGTCCCTGACCAAAGTATGCAAGTCAGTAACAAACTGATCAAATGTCTCGTCTGTTTGTACTCTACTCTGTAATTTGTACCTGTTGTACACAATGTTGGTCCTTGGTTTAACATGCGCTTCGAACTTGTCCAAGTACGTCTTTAGAAGCTTCTTTTCATCAGCGGTAAGCGTCCATGTCTCATAAATTGTTCTGCCCTTGTCCCCAACCCAAATCATGAGGTAAGCACATTTTTCCTCTTCTTCCTTCGCTTTAAGAGGGCCTTCGAAGACGAAATTCGCGTGTGTGACAAACCTTTTCCAGGCTGTTTCAAGGTCTGGAGATTCCCAATTCATTATGGGGGCAGAACAGCCCAATGCTTCCATTATGGACTATGGATTCGTCAATTTATTCTGACACCATGTATGATATTGAACAACTATGATTCGGTTTCTACACGAGCTCATTTAATCAACAACGTTAACCTGACGCTTGATATGCAAACATAAAATACATGAGCGTTTCAAAGACCCCGACTATTAATAAGAGTCTGGCTAAAACACTATGGAAGTGCGGGTATGTGTATTTCAACATCGTCTATATAAATATACGACAACCTACTGCTCAATATTGGCGGAGGGATCCGATTTCAAGCCTTGTTTTCGCTTTCTCCTTTGGTTTTTCGCTTTGGATAAATAAATATCGCGCAGAAAAATAACTAATTTGTGATAACTAATTTGTTGTAATGTAATGTAATGTAATGTAATGTAATGTAATGTAATGGAATGTAATGGAATGGAATGGAATGGAATGTATGTATGTATGTATGTATGTATGTATAAAATACCGTGTGGAAGCGAGTACCATGTGGAAGCGGGGAAAAAAATACATTCAAGCCGGATAAAGGAAAAGGTAGCCGGACATATCCCCTTCATATTTGTCACATGGCGGCCATTATCCACTTTCATAGGCGGACATTATCCCCTTCATCATGTATTACATGGTGGATATTATCCCCTTCATTATTTATTACATGACGGACATAAGCCCCTTCATATAGCAGACATTATATGTTATGCCCCAGTCATAGTGTCACGTTTTGGCTTACACGCTTAGCTACGTTGGAAAACGTGTATACAACGTGAGAAAACGTAAAACAACGTGGCTAGCGTGATAAAATCTGACAAAACGTGATTAAACGTGACAAAGCGTGATTAAACGGGACAAAACGTGAAGTGGAAATTTTAATTTTGGACATTTTCAAAATTAGCTCACGTTTGCCCACAACGTACTACAACGTGGCGAGAACGTGGTAAAGCGTAGTATAACGATGCAGAAACGTAGCAAGAACGTAATAGAACGTGAAAATAGCGCGTCCCGCCGGTTGATACGTTCTGTTGCGTTTGCTGCAAGTTGTGCTGCGCTATGCTACGTTGTGGCCTCGTTGCTACCACGTTCATCGTGCCGCGTTATGTCACGCTATGTCACGCTATGATACGTTGTACTACGTTATGAGTTGCGTTATGCTACGGTGTTTTTCATTGTACGACGTTGTGCTACGTTTCTGCTATGTTGTGCTACGATTTGGTTCGTTGTGGTACGCTATATATGATACGCTCTGTCGCGTAAATGCATTGTAATAATTTCAAGTCTTGGTAGAGGATCATCAATGCGTGACGCGTTTTAACTGAACGCGTCAGCGATGCATAACGAATGACAGCATGGAACAACGTTGGAACAACGAGGCGACAGCGTGGCGAAAGCGAGACATAACCCGCCTTTGATATTCGTTGTCACCTTTAAAGTGTGTCACAACGGGAATACAACGAGGCGACACCGTGGCTAGCACGTGGCTATGACGTGGAAACATATGGAACGCCAAATCTACATAAACTCAAATATTTGAAGAGCTCTTCAAATATTTAGAGAGCTCTCCAATTGAATTGATGATATCATTAATTCAATTGAAGAGCTCTTCAATTGAATTGGAGAGCTCTCTAATTCAATTGAAGATATCTCCAAATCAACTTAATTGAAGATATCTCCAAATCAATTAGAGATATCTTCAAATCAATTGGAGAGCTCTGCAATTCAATTGGAGATATCCCCAAATCAATTATGGATATGTTTAATTTGGAAGAATTGGAGATATCTCCAATTCATTTGTTGCTCTCTCTAATTGAATTAAAGATATCTCCAATTGATTTGGAGAGCTCTCTAATTCAATTAGTGAGAGCAACAAATGAATTGTTGATTTGGAGATATCTTCAATTGAATTAGAGAGGTCTGCAAATCAATTAGAGAGCTCTCCAATTGAATTGATGATATCAGTAATTCAATTGGAGAGCTCTCTAATTATTTGAAGAGCTCTCTAAATATTTGAAGAGGGAACGCAAATCTACATAAACTCAAATATTTGAAGAGCTCTCCAATTGAATTGATGATATCATTAATTCAATTGAAGAGCTCTTCAATTGAATTGGAGAGCTCTCTAATTCAATTGAAGATATCTCCAAATCAACTTAATTGAAGATATCTCCAAATCAATTAGAGATATCTTCAAATCAATTGGAGAGCTCTGCAATTCAATTGGAGATATCTCCAAATCAATTATGGATATGTTTAATTTGGAAGAATTGGAGATATCTCCAATTCATTTGTTGCTCTCTCTAATTGAAATAAAGATATCTCCAATTGATTTGGAGAGCTCTCTAATTCAATTAGTGAGAGCAACAAATGAATTGTTGATTTGGAGATATCTTCAATTGAATTAGAGAGGTCTGCAAATCAATTAGAGAGCTCTCCAATTGAATTGATGATATCAGTAATTCAATTGGAGAGCTCTCTAATTATTTGAAGAGCTCTCTAAATATTTGAAGAGCTCTTCAAATATTTGAGTTTATGTAGATTCGGCGTTCCATAGAAACAACATGGCACATCGTGGCACCCGGCTGAAATTTCCAAATCGTGGGTGTCAGAAACGCGTTACAACTGCGAGGCCAAAACGTGACACTTTGACTGGGGCATTAAAGAAGCATCGTCAAATTCCATAAAATAATTGGCCGTAATATTAAAGCGTGTTTAAGAGTTTACCTAAAATGACCAGATCATAATCAAATTTGATAATTTATAGATTGAAATTAAATAACAAAACAAGAGAAAGTTGATGCAACGCATCAATGTCGCCGGAAATCCATACTGCAGTTATGCATAACACTAACATTATAGTAGTTTAATAAACAGTTATCAACTGAGGGGCATATTGGAACATCAGGGGTGGGGTCAAGTGAAAATGTATCATAACTTGCATTTTTTTGTCAACGAAGTGAATGTCCTTCATTGAAATATAATTGAAGCCTTTCATTGTGTATTATCAATCTCCATTCCAAAGTAGTTTGACCATACACACAGCCAACTAATTATTGATCATAAACAGTAATGGAAATGAGTAATCTTGCCAATCATTAGTCTTTAATAGTATGTATACAGTACTTTCATTAAGGAATAATTATAAGATTTGTGAATTCCCACATACACTTTTCAAGCTGTTTGTCAGAATATTTGAATATTATTATCGCCACTACAGTGCCATTGGCGCTTTGATTTATGTCCGCTATATTCAAATAAAAAAAAACTCTCAACGATTAAGAAAGAATAAAAACCAATAGTGAAAAAGCACAGGCTTCGTTTTGACAAAGAACTATGGCATAGATCTACTTACATCTTCAAAGAATTTCCGTATCATATGTTCTGGAAGCTGACCCGGTTTTTCCACTTTCGGTTGAGTTGGCATCGCCGGGAGATTAAAAATCTCTGGATGAGCCTCCTCCGTATATCCTGACACCACTTTTATCTCAGTTTCCGCCATTTCTTTATTTTTTCTACACTGTCACGGCGCGGATCGTTTATACATTGTGGATCTATAAATAAACTATTCCAAAGTGTGTATAGGTCGATCGAGGTCATCCTCGATCGACCTATACACACTTTGGAATAGTTTATTTATAGATCCACAATGTATAAAGATTGACATCCAGTTGTTTTGCAAGCACACTTTATGCTCATCTATTTAGACAGGGACGTAGATATGTCCCTGAATTAGATTGACATCGATTGCGAAACAAGCTTCTTTTTTTAAAACTCCTCCCATATACGACAACTTGCAAAACTATTAAACATATAGTAGCTACTACTGAAGGTGTAATTCTTAAACATATCTACTACTGAAGGTGTAATTCTTAAACATATCTACTACTACTACTGAAGGTGTAATTATTAAACATAACTACTAATGAAGGTGTAATTATTAAATAGAGTTGAAAACGCTACGGAAGATGAAGACAATGTCTATTTTGCTGAGTCTAATTTAACACGCAGAAAAGCCGATATAATGAAGGTGTAATTATTAAATAGAGTTGAAAACGCTACGGAAGATGAAGACATTGTCTATTTTGCTCAATGTTTTAAAACAACAGAGTCTAATTTAACACGCAAAAAAGCCGATATATGACAATACAACAGATGTTGACACACACAGATCGTGTGTACACATCTAAAACACAGTGCCTTTCATATGCCTGTGTAGACAAAGTCCGATACTCCATTAACGTTATTCGGTATGATGAATTTACCGTGCAACCTCTCTAGAGCTATTCCTTGCCGGAGATATGTTTCCTTTTTCGGTGTTTAATGCGCTTTCAACAATTGTTCAGTTATACAACGGCGATTCCAGTACTACTGATCCATTTAGCATGACACCAGCGAGTCAGTCGTAATGCGATCCCGTGAATCCAGAGCGTACACCAAGGAAGGAAAGCCATTATAAACAGTGTTTGATAGGACACGGCCGAGGATCGACCCCGCCACCACCCGTTTTATCTTTGCATCAAGGATGGGAGAGGTGTTGACATATCAGAGGCAGTCAACCTTGGAAAACATTATAGAAAAAAGGAAATTTATTATTTTTTTCGTAACGAGCGAATTTTCCTTTTCCAGCATGTTTTCATCCAATTTTCCAGAATTTCCTGCAAAATGTCAAGTAAAAATTTTTCTTAAGAGGGTTTGGCGCCAGAGAGCTGCCTTTTCGAGAAGATATATATATACCTATGGCTAAAACAAACATTAATACATTGAAAGTAATTCTTAAATTACAAAGTTAAAAGGCAGAAAAAGCAGTGTGACGATCTCACTTTCAATTTCAAGGATAAAATGATGATCTGAATTGACTCAAGTTGCCAAAACAGTCGAAAGTAAAAACATTGTGGGGTTATAAATGAATCAGATTAAAAAGCACTTTCAACTTTCCATGAATTAAATAATGTCCAATGGGGGATAACTTTAACCTTATTTCATCTGTTTCTAATTTGTCTTCCAATCAAGCCAATCTGAATTACGTCCCCTTTAACCAATACAAAATCGCAATCGAATTAGTTGTCAGTTATTATTTATGTATGCCAAAGAACATAAAATGCCTAATTTTAGTTATAATACATTTTATTTTTCCTAATAGAGAGAGCCGTTCCACGAGAAAACCAACAGTATGGACTCGGCGTAATGTAGCGACCAAGATCAGCCTGCGCAGTCCACGCAGGCTAATCCGGGCCGACACATTCCGTCTCAGGGGATAAAGGTATAGAGTAATGATTCCTGAAACAGAAAAAGAACAGGAGGCGAAACTCGTCTGTCCGGGTTATCCTGCGAGGCATGCTAAGGCTTATTCGGGTCGATACTTTACGCAGAGTCCACACTTTTGGTTTTCTCGCGGGACGGCTCAAATATTCTTGTATAACACGAAAACAAAAACAAAAGTATAATAATAAGTGATGTGACCGCCTCGTTGGTGTAGTGGTAGAGCCTCCGCCTCAAGTGCAAGAGGTCGCGAGTTAGATCCCCGGCCGGGTTATGGACGGCTCAAATATTCTTGTATAACACGAAAACAAAAACAAAAGTATAATAATAAGTGATGTGACCGCCTCGTTGGTGTAGTGGTAGAGCCTTCGCCTCAAGTGCGAGAGGTCGCGAGTTAGATCCCCGGCCGGGTTATACAAATCCTTCAGCAATGGTAGTAATGACTGCCCTCCGTGGCGCTCAGGGATGCGGAGTTAGCATTACGACTAACTAGTCTTTGTCAGGATGAATTGAACAGTAATACTGATAACTTACCCAGGAAACACCGTGATATAATTGAAAACGTGTTGAAATCGACGTAAAACACCAAACAATCAATCAATCAATATGATATATAAAGCGAACACAAATATTTTCCCGGTTTTGAACCAGTTACCGAGGTGTGGCAATTTTGTTACCAAAATACTTCAGAAATTGGGAAAAGAAACAAATTATCTTAAAGACTATTCAAAAACATTGAGCCCTAGACCCAAGCTGAAAAATCCAAGATGGCCAAAAATAGCAATTTCAGTGGCTTATGAGTTGTGTAAATATAATTTCACGAATACGTGTACACAGTTTCTATCAATTTCGAATGCATATAATTTATTTATAAACAATGTAGGAATTCATACACAATTGTCTACATTTACGCATATTGAACTATTATTTCACCTCAAGGCCAGTCTTGTTTGTAAACAATCGACGATGCTGTGAACTGGGGACTTCGTGAAAATGCAGCAAATTAGTTTGAACGGCATTTTAATCAGTGATATCCGATAACTACTGTGCACGATTAAACCCTTTCCCACAAACAACATAGATAACAATAACGATATGATTATTAAATAGAGTTAAAAAACATAGTGGCAAAAGGAGTAATTGTTAGCAATAAGCAAAGTTTCCTTTTGTCACGATGTTTTCACATGTCCTTTGCTGAACTTGTGCCAAAATGCAGATGGGATAGGGTTTATTACTGTATAGGATATATGTCGCTAAACCCATTCCCACAAGTCGACAGACGACTTTGACTACATCTAGGTAAAAGTTTGGAAATCTCTATAAATGAAAGTATGACTACTTAAAAGAGTTGAGACAATTGTGGCAAAAGGAAAAATTGCTCACGAAAAAGCAATTCTCCTTTTCCAAAGATGTTTTCAAATGTAGTCTGCTGAATATGCCTCAAAATACATTTTGAAAATATTGTTGAAATTGAGCAATCGCTGAAAAATCAGCCATTTCTCCTTTATACACAATATTTTCAAATGTACATGTATGTCTTTTATTTTATTTGGTTAAAACACAGTAAATGTTTAAAGCCTTTTTGGAAATAAAGTATGATAAAGTAAGAAACGACTATACCCTATCCTCGTTTTAGACACATTTCTACTTATCATTAAGGTTGGCGCCGGGGATTTGGGACCGGACGTCCCGGGTTTGATCCCCAGTCGCGGCACGACCGTCACGAAGGAGTGTCCTTTGGCAAGGCACATTTCCTACCCTAGTACTAATTTATTTACCCAATGATAAAAAATAAGTGAACTGTCGCCGTGATAAAACTGAAAAAATGTTGAAAAACCCTAATAAAAGGAAACAAAACTAATAATTAAGATTAGGCGATTAATATCCGATTACATAACCAATATCACTGAAGGCTTTCATAGAGCGCCTCAATGTTTATAAGTGCCATGAATAAAATGTATATGATCGGTAAATGAATGTCCAAGTGACTTTCGTGATTTGCTGTTGACACTTTCAGTACGTGTCTGGCATGTGTCTGATTTGTGACTTCTGTGACCACAATGTTTAAAAGCTTCCAACTTTGAAGAAGGCTTAGGTTTTCTCATTGCTCGCTTTGTCAGCACAGGAACATCAGTGTTTGTTACCAACTGTATCCCAGTGTGGTTTTGGCTCACAGTTTCTATCGGTGACGCTTGTTTTTGTAAATTCATATCATCAAGAGAAAACAAAATTTGGGTCCTGTCTGCTATAAAAGTATAAGTGAAGCGGTTCAACATCTTGGAAATTTGAATTTGGTTACAATATTCGCAAAGGAGACATTTCTTGATGTCAGCAAGATGGAGCATCATGCATTAAGAAAATATATCACCTCGCCTGTTAATATTTATGAGGGAAAAAAACAATCACTTGTTTGAATAAAATCAATCAATTTAGACTTGATTGTACAGAGATTGATTATAAAATGATCCGCTAGTGATGATAGGACGGTACTTCGAACTTTGTGGTATGGTTATGCTTCCGTTTGGGTATATAACCGATGACTTAGATTCACTGTATTGAATCAACAATGAAGACGAATATTTGCAAACATTTCCACTTGAAAGTGGTGTACTGATGCATTATTTCTCCTCGTTTGAAGAGTGTTAGATAATGCAATAGTATAACTGTTTGATAAATTAACACAAATGTAAAATTAACAATATAAATATATTAAAACTGGTGGTAGACAGTGATAGAGGTTTAGGGTTGATGAGCGGGATATTTTCGTACACAAACGGTGCTAGTACTAGTTAGGTTTCCAGGAAGCAGACATCGAGCGTGATTAATATAAGCTGAATTCTTGTTTCGCAATCGATGTAAAATAAATAACTTTAAAATAATAGAACATATTGTAGTGCGTTTATATGGAGTAGATAGGCGACGAAATAGAACCCGGTATGTGTAACGGTGACTATTTTATTGAAGACATACCATAACGTTAAATCAACCAATATGGACTCCAGCCCCCTTAATATTTGGCGTGGAATATAATTTAAGCGTGAATAACGATAATCCGTCATTTAAGCAAAATGTATTTTCAGACTGAAATGGGCTTTGTAGTTTGAGATGTTGTCCTAATAATGGAACATCGTGCAATGTTTAGTTTTTTGTGAAAATTTGGTGACGACGTGCAAACATCATTCGATCCTATGCACTCGAATAAAGGCAGATAGGGTACCTCCGTGAATGTTTTCCTATTGGACTATCTCTCAATATAATCCATCTCACGAACATTCACGAGATTATCGTGACTACCGACTTTCCGAGTGCATAATGACATCGGTCATTGCGATTCTCTTAATAGAATATTGCTTTGCATTGTTTTATTTGTTTGAATGGTGTATTACGCCGCGCTCAGCAGTATAACACCTATATAACGGCGAGTAACCAGCAAATTACGAGTACTACGGGTATCATTTATCCTGCCACCACTGCAGCATCAGTGACACATATCACCTGTCACAAGTTTTTAGTATGTTTTCCAGACAAGATGATTTAGTAGAATAATGCAAATATTCTGGCCAAGGGCATGCTCCAGACAGAAGACACGTTTATAACCATTACCAAATGAAATTAAGACTACATTTGGGTGGACTGGAAATGTCTGCATAATGGACCCAAATGCCTTGACACGGGTTGCCATGTTATGGACACCATCAGGAAAGACGAAAATAGACATTTGGGAGTTCAATAGGAAATAAAAAGATGAACAATCTTGAATAGATTTGGAGCCAGGTGCAACATCAGTCGAAATGGCGTCCATTTGTGACGTGCGTATGTGCTACAATGCACGATATGATAGTATTTCAACAAAAGTATACCTTGGAAACTGGAATTTATATATGTTTTGTACGTGAAACAAGCGGAGTTAAAACTCTGTGAATGTAAAGTAATCTATCGAAGCAAAGAAACAAGCGCGGTTGTAAGTTTAGATTCAAAGGATGGCTGTATATACTTATGAATCACGTCTAACGATATGGGGTTTCATTGATTCTCCTCCATAACGAATGTAAGTTAGCGAAAACTAATTAGACTACGGCTCTATTTTAATTAAAAGGTGCATCTAGGTTAGGTAGACTGACAGTGAGACTGTCAGTATGATTATCCGAGTCTTCACGTTGTGTGGATGTATTAAGAACCCAAATCGACAGACATTGCATACTTATAGTTGTGAAAAGTTCTTAAAGAATGTCATAATTGCTGCGTTACTGCTTTCGTGTGGTATCCATACGGAATCCATTGGCGCAGGAAAAGTACAGAAAAAAATAATACACCTTCACTACTGAAATGACTATTGTGCATATTTGTGTTTCCAGATGCATACTTGATTATTTACTCTCTCTCTCTCTCTCTCTCTCTCTCTCTCTCTCTCTCTCTCTCTCTCCTCTCTCTCTCTCTCTCTCTCTCTCTCTCTCTCTCTCTCTCTCTCTCTCTCTCTCTCTCTCTCTCTCTCTCTCTCTCTCCCTCTCTCTCTTTCTCTCTCAATTTTGATTTTTTAAACAGGCCAGAATGGTCCGAATTGTTGACCGAAACATACTCAAATTGGCATTATAATTGTATAAAATGGCCAGAGCGTTTTTGTCTATAACATGTATTATCTCTACATTGTATAGAGGTATTTATTATGTATGTAAATTCTGTGGACATTAAAATTTATTGAAAGTGACAATTCCAATATAATTTTTGAGGGACAACATTAAGTTAGACAAATCACTATTTATCACAATGAGTGTGTTTATTCGATATAGCTGGGTTATCTCCCGTTCACGTAGATTTGTTTTTATCACGTGTGTGTTATCTTAATTTATTTTTTATTTTATTTTTGTCAAATAAAACAATTATGATATATATATATAACAAAATCATTTCTTCGTGGCTTTCTACAACTATGTAGATCTGGGCGTGCATTTGCTTCACAATCTACAAATCCTACTTTCGCTTTTGATTATTCAGTGCCTGTTTACCATATCACATCGCTTAAATTAGAACTCATATGAACCTTATTTGCCACTATTGCACATTTTGACACGTCATGAAATATTTGCTTTTTCATATCATTGTGTTGAAATTTCAATCGTTAATGTTAAAATTAAAAATAGGAAAATAATTATGATAAAAAATCATTCCTAGCCCGGAAATGTGGATTTACGCATGCGCACATTGTGAACAGTAGTCACCAGCCATTTTCCGCTTCGGGTGTCACATCGAACAGCTGTAGAAAAGGTTCAATTGAAAGAATTGTAGAATTCTTGAGTGGAATAACAACAATCAAGTTTATATTTATTCAGTTTACTAATTACTGTTTTCGAAGGGATTAAGCATTCAAGATGTCAGATCAGTTTAAAGAAATCATAAACGACGATTTTGAAAAAGTGGATGCGGATCCGAACCAAGACGAAAACGTCACTTCGACATCGATAACTGGAGGAGACATGGCAGAAGAAGATAGATACTCTGAAAGTACCGATGCTCAGAATGATGTCGACTTCTTGGCTGGTGAGATTCGAAGCATGCCATCTGAAATGTCGGAACCAACAAAACCTTTGATCTCATTCGACCAATCACCTGAACCCACAGCCCCTCCTCTCCCAACGGAATCAGTTCCAGGAGCCAAGGCGGATTCTGGCGAAGGTAAATTGACGAATACAAACCCATTACATGAATTGCTTGTTAGATACTTTCAAATTGAAAATGAAGAAGACAATTTCAAATTTACACAAATTAAATTAAAATTTAATTTTTACAGTTGAAAAAATGACTGACTCACAGGCTGAGCAATGTTTTTTCTTACACGAGAAAAGTATAGCAGCTATATAAAGCAGGAAACACTCTTATACTGCTTATCTAATGAGCTTGTCTCAAAATATCGCCATTACATATAGCATGTGAAAGTCGAACTTTAAAATCACATCTTAGTACCTGTAGACTACTAATGAGCTAGTCCTTCAAAAAAAGACATCGCATAATTATGCTCATTTTTCATTTTGTTATTATCCTGCATACGCTAGGTCTTTCCCAAACGTGTGAAAAACGCGTCGCATATTTCCGACCATGAAATTGGTCGGAAATTTGGAGACACTTCCAGGCTCGAATCTGGCGTACGTAATGTTTGTCACAGCAAAATACACATATGGGACAACATTTAACCATTTATCTATCTTAAAAAGTAAACACAAAGGTTCTTACTCACGTTTTATGTGTTTTAATCCATTTTTAATCCACCTCTTAGAGGCCTGATCTATCACTATTCAAAATGGGGTCACAGTTCGTGGATTCGAACAGAGGATAACCGAATACGGTGTTTGGGGTAGTATGGTTAAAGTACACAGAAATGGATATTTAACGAAATCATTTCAAAAGGTATAAGGCGTAGAGGCGAAAAATGTTGAAAATCTTCGACAATATTTCGTTTCTTTTTTTTTTACCGATTTCGTTTAATTTATTTAACCGTTAATAAATTGGTTGAAGATTTAAAATTGTTCGCCGTTAGGAATTGAATTTTGTGGATTAAAGTGGTAAATAGGTAAGCTTTATACAATTTAGTCTCGTATTAATATAATAATAATTATATATATGGGTTACTTTATCGTTACGATAACTGTCAAGGATTTAAACGGCATAATAACGTTGATCGAGTCGGTATGATAAATGCTACGGGATTTTTTAACAGAATGTTTAGACTTAGGTTGACCAAAAAATGACAGATGATAAAACGAGAAACCGAAAGTCTAAAATATTTGGACTACTAATGAGCTAGCTCTTTGTAGCTGTTTTTGTAAAGATTTCATTTTAGGACCTCATGCTGGAATTTTATGGATTTGCTTCATAACCAAATGAGAAATTTGACAATGGATAGTTCAGAAATTGACAAATAAAAACAAAAAAAACTTGCTAGATATCCACATTTCTAATATGGGATGGGTGTGGGATGGGTGTGACATGTGAAGTGTTGGTATCAAGGTTTTGACCCTTTTTCTGTCATACTAAGAAGGAAGGAGCCAGCTTTTGTGGTTGCATGGTTGCAAACAGTCAAAATTTAAAATCTCAATCCAGAGACAGAAACCTGGACTAGTTGCTTGGTGTATTATTATTTTTCAGACCTTGAAGGCCCAGTTTTAGGCCTTGGATACAGCAACTGATCATACACTGGTTATTTTAAAACTTTTATAATATAATCAATACATGACATGTAATGGTAAAAAAGGACCCAAGATCACTTTTTCAAGTTGCTCAGTGATTATATTGCACATAATAAGAGCCCCATACACATGAAAGTAAGTGATTACTTATTATTCGTATTAAGTTGGAAATCAATACCATCATGCATATAATTATACAATTTCTAAACAATTGTTTTCACTAAATTCAATACTTATCAATTACTAAGACTAAAAGATTATATAAAAAAAGAAACAAGACTGCCTCAGTGATTTAGTTGTTAGATTGACCTGGATTTGATCATGGGTGGTGACATACCAAAGACCATAGTAATAGTTGACCTGCTTCAATGGCACTCAAGATAGCAGTGAGCAGTGTGACTGATGTAATACTGTAATTCATCCAGGAAGCACCATGATGTAATTGAAATACTGTTGAGAGCCTTGTAAAACAATTCCATCAATCACTGAAATAAAAAGCATAAACAGATTTGAAGGTATACAGGGGTGTAGAAATGATTTGAAGATTCAGGGTAAATTCTTAAAGTAGCCGGGTGTTAAAGGGTCTAACCAAATAGGTAACAAGGGGCAAACCGATAAAGTTGCCGGGTGAGGATGCTTAAGTACCAGGGTGATTTTACCGCCTCCCTCCCCATTTCTACACCCCTGGGTATATTATTTTTGTTCACTTGTGTTATGTGTTTGTCTGGACACGATGTGTGTACAGGTTTCCCGGTAAAGGTCCTTTAAACCTGTTTAATACCCGATGTCATCTCTGAAGTTCTCCAAATAGGGTGAGGGGTAGGGAAACATTAAGAGGTGTGTAGAAATGCTTAGTAAGGCATTGTTAATAAATTTTGAGTCAATAAAAACAATTGGGAAAACAAGAAGAGATAAATTTCACCGTTTTTGAGTCAATCCATACAGAAAGCTACATCATGTCTTTAACTAACAGTGTTATTTCATGCAATCTGATCAAGATCTACACTACTCAGAATTCACACATACAGTGTTTTTACCAAGGTACTTGTAAGTTGTAAAAGCTTTCGATAAAACTGAGGCTGAGCAGACTGATCTTGATCTAAACTATTCAGCCAACTTGATTCATATTATTCTGCATTTATAATATTATCACATTTAAGAAACTCAATAATTGTTTAATCCTTTTTTGTCTGCACGTGTCATGATTTTGCTTATGTTTATAATAAATCATTTCAAGATATGCTTAAATTTGTAAAGTATAGGAATATGGAGATAAAGGTAGAAGGATTAGGAGGATTTATTGATACATACATTTTATTTTTTATAGATTTTTTATAGAAAACAATCTAAACCTTATCCTTGATTTAATGCTATTATAACCCTTTCTGACATAAACCATCAAACGCCTCTACAGCAGATGACTGGAAAATATTGTGTATCACTATGAAGATATTCTCATTTCCATATATATTCATAATTGATAAGGAATATCTTGAAGTGTGATATATCCACAATCTTGAACTGTTTCCCTAAGTTGGGGTAACACAATGAATCTGCAGCAGAATACTGTGATAACATCTAGGTAAATCATAGAAAGTCTTTATAAAGTTTATTAATGAAAGTATTATTATTGAATATAGTTGAAAAATTGTGGCAAAGAGTATTTTCTCCCTTTTGCCACAATATTTTCAAAAACTGTCTGATGCAGGTGTTTCAAAATGTGTCTGTTTTTTGGGGCTAGTTTAAACGTCACACGGTACACCAAACATGTTACATACCCTTGACCATGATATGACATCATATGATCACCTGACAACTTAACCTGCCCTTGACACTGGGCTCACGATAAACAGAGGAAAATTTACTTTGTAGCTTAACATTTTTTATGTGCACTTATTTTTTCTGCCGAAATTAATTTTAGAAATGATCATTAGAATTGTTTTCAAGACAGTAGTAAAATGTATTGATAACAGGTAGAAATTGAGCAGTCGGCCCTGTCAATGTCTGGTGTATAGAATGTATTTTTGTCCTATATCAGATAACATGCTTCATGAACATGCCTATGATAGTACATGTAATACTAACATACATAATGCATATTTTTTAGGCATTATGAGCTCCAGGCCTTCTGTAGAAGACTTTGTCACTCATATTGTGCTCTATTCACATGTTATATACACTTCAGTTATTAGAGATTTTCTATATTTTTGCATATAGTTTCTGCTGCAGATTATTGTATGTGGGAAAGAGTTACAAGCTTCTAATAATAACATGAGCACTGGCCCTCTCATAATGGCCCCCAGGCAAGTTAAATTTGCTTTAAGCACGAACGTCCCTGCTTTCGGGCATGTAACATTTTATGTATATATAGGCCTGTGGTATTTTATGAGTTCATTCCAAATTAATTTCAATAACTGCAGTTGATATGATAACCCTTTCCCTCATACGACAATTCTGCAGCAGACGACTTTGAACGTATTTTGTCAAAAAATAGAAAATCCATGGAGATTTTCTATGACAAAAAGTGGAAAACATTGTGGCAAAAGGAGAAATTGCACGTTTTGTTCAATTTCTTATTTTGTCACTATGTTTTCAAAAAGCCTTCTGCTGCAGAGGCGTAAGAAAGCGTCTATATGAGGGAAAGGGTTAAACTTCTGGAATGTTTTCAAGTCATTCACTACTGACACCTCTAATGTTCTGATTAATCAGAGGCAAATTCAAGGACAGTATGGAGAATTTTAGTAAATGTTTCGATCAGATTATTTCTTTTTTCTTTAAAAATTCCTATACCTACCTGACATGTTTAATAGTAAAATATACTTTCCTGCTATACATCTAGGTTTAATGGGTGTTCCGGGTGTACAGAGTCTGAGTAGGTATTCCGTTGGTCAATTCTGTCACGAGTCATTTCATTCATTTGGTTACTTTTTTCTCTGATGTCAAAATGGAAAGCTCTAAAGCATTTCAATATGAAATAAGCAATTTAATACAATTTGTATCCGTTTATGTCTGTGAATATGACATTATGCATTATATATATTTTATAATCTGTTTCTGACCCATACGCCCTATGTTGTGGGTACTCAGTGAGATGATTCCTTTGAGTTCAACCACTTGTTTGGTTGCTTAAACAAATACTTTGGAAAAAAGACGAGTTTTGTTCTAACTAATCCTCTTTATTATGCATTAATTTAACCATTATCCATTTGAAGATGCATTTGACATGTTTGCAGTAGAAGACTTTTGAAAATATTGTAACAACAGGAGAAATTGCTTATTATAAATGAGTAATTTCCCTTTTGCCACATTATTTTCAACTCTATTGAATAATTTAACACGCTTTTATAGTGGTTTTTCATATTTTTGTCTACATGTAATCTAAGTCATCAGCTGCAGATTTGTTGTGTGTGGGAAAGGGAAATGTACTGTATGGGGCAGTTAGAAGAAAAGTACCAAATACAAATGAAATGACTCGCGTATGTACTCCAATATACTCACATTCCTGACAAGATTTCATTTCTGTTTTTATAACCCCTGACAGTCAATATTTTGAATAATTTCACTTATTTTTTCTACCACTAGTTATGCATATCAAGTTTCAGTGAACTCTGCCCATTGTTGATACTAAGATACATGTACTAACTGACCAAACTAGTTGTTCTCAAATTGATCCAAACCACAGGGAAAAATCTGCTAGTACTTCCAGAAGTTTTGAAATCTAGGAAGATTTATTTACATTTAATGATATAATTATCATGCTTTCAAACATTATTTGTTGTTGTCATTTAAAGTTGGTCTGTTTTTTCGTCACAAAACTTAAACCTAAAATATCTCATAACTCAAAAAGAGTCCCAAGATTTTTAAATGAAATTTGGATACACAAGTCATGTTTCTAGGAACAATATGCATGTCTATACAATGTCAAATAACTCTGGCTTTAATAATTATTCAGTAATGCCCCCCTTTTTCAACTTAGAAAAAAATGGACGAGCATTGGTGTTCGCTCCGTGGCTCTCTTGTTTGCCAGTGACTTGATGTGACAAGTCAGCTTAGAAATTTTTTAATAAACGGGTTAACATAATCGGAATAGGAGGTATTTGTCAATATGAGCAACATTTCCTTTCTACAATTTCTATCAAAAGGTGTCAAAAGCCTTCTATAATCCAGTTTGCTTGGAAAGTCTGTTGTGTGGAGTACTGGTGTGAGAAAGCTAGGAAACACATGGTTTGAACTGGCTGCTGTAATGTGATTGAAAAAATGTTGAAAACAATCAATCAACCATAAGCCAGTTAGTACTTTAACCCAGATTAAGGCACATCTAAAGAAGGTGACTAGTATTGAAAACATTGTGGCTTAATAAGTAAAATGTGAGAAAACATCAAATCTTTAAAATTCTTCTTCTCTGAATCAGCTCGTCAAATTCCAATAAAATTTGGTGAAAACAAACTTTGTTCAAGCCATACTGATTAGTTGTAAAATGTAGCAGCTAGGTGGCATCAGACAAAATTAAAAAATTCAGTTTCGGAATGAAAGTTCTTGTCTGATTTCAAGATCATTAGAAATCTTGCTTCAGTGATTCTCTACTTAATTTGTTCAAGCCATATTGATTGGTTTCAAAATCATAGCAACCAGGTGTGATCACAAAAGGGGTAAAATGAAATTGACAAATGACAACTCCTACAATTCCACTAGACCAATTTTAACTTAACTTCACAGGAATGTTCCATTGGTGGTCCCCTTTCAAAAAAATTCCTCTTTTAAATTGTTCAAAGATTTAATGCCTGTACTGATGAGCTATATCTTTTACAGTGTGTCCACTCCTTGCAGTTTCATTCAAGCTATATCATTAACAGTGTACTCTCCTTGCAGTTTCATTCACAATCTTGATCAAATCTTCCCATACAAATTGTTCTTTATGTACCAATGAATTCCATCATATGTAACCCTAGTTTTTATACCCCCGATAAACGAAGTTTAGAGGGGGTATATTGGAGTCACCCTGTGGTTGGTTGGTCGGTCGGTCGGTCGGTCGGTCGGTTGGTCGGTCGGTCGGTCGGTTCGGTCGGTCGGTCGGTCCGTTGCGATTTTCCTTGTCCGGAGCATAACTTTAAAACTAATTGTTGGAATTTAATAAAACTTCATAGGATGATACAACACATTGAGAGGAAGTGCGGTGTACAGGAACCATAACTCTATTTTACCCAAATACAGAGTTATTGCCCTTTGTTACTTTTTCTTGTCCGGAGAATTACTTAATAACTAACAGATGGAATCTAATAAAACTACATACAATGGTAGAGCATAATCAGCGGAAGTGCAGTATACAAGAACCATAACTCTAATTTACATAATTACAGAGTTATTGCCCTTTGTTACTTTTTCTTATTCGTAGAGTCTTGTCCGGAGCATAACTTTAAAACAAATTGTTGAAATTTAATAAAACTTCATAGGATGATACAACACATTGAGACGAAGTGTGGTGTACAGGAACCATAACTCTATTTTATCTAAATACAGAGTTATTGCCCTTTGTTACTTTTTCTTGTCCGGAGAATTACTTAATAACTAACAGATGGAATCTAATAAAACTACATACAATGGTAGAGCATAATGTGAGGAAGTGCAGTGTACAAGAACCATAACTCTAATTTACATAATTACAGAGTTATTGCCCTTTGTTACTTTTTCTTGTTCGTAGAGTCTTGTCCGGAGCATAACTTTATAACTAATTGTTGGAATTTAATAAAACATCATAGGATGATACAACACATTGAGAGGAAGTGCGGTGTACAGGAACCATAACTCTATTTTACCTAAATACAGAGTTATTGCCCTTTGTTACTTTTTCTTGTCCGGAAAATTACTGAATAACTAACAGATGGAATCTAATAAAACTACATACAATGGTAGAGCATAATCAGAGGAAGTGCAGTGTACAAGAACCATAACTCTACTTTACATAATTACAGAGTTATTGCCCTTTGTTACTTTTTCTTGTTCGTTGAGTCTTGTCCGGAGCATAACTTTAAAACTAATTGTTGGAATTTAATAAAACTTCATAGGATGATACAACACATTGAGAGGAAGTGCGGTGTACAAGAACCATAACTCTATTTTATCTAAATACAGAGTTATTGCCCTTTGTTACTTTTTCTTGTCCGGAGAATTACTTAATAACTAACAGATGGAATCTAATAAGACTGCATACAATGGTAGAGCATAATCAGAGGAAGTGCAATGTACACGAACCATAACTCTAATTTACATAATTACAGAGTTATTGCCCTTTGTTACTTTTTCTTGTTCGTAGAGTCTTGTCCGGAGCATAACTTTAAAACTAATTGTTGGAATTTAATAAAACTTCATAGGATGATACAACACATTGAGAGGAAGTGCGGTCTACAGGAACCATAACTCTATTATACCTAAATACAGAGTTATTGCCCTTTGTTACTTTTCTTGTCCGGAGAATTACTTAATTACTAACAGATGGAATCTAATAAGACTGCATACAATGGTAGAGCATAATGAGAGGAAGTGCAGTGTACACGAACCATAACTCTAATTTACATAATTACAGAGTTATTGCCCTTTGTTACTTTTTCTTGTTCGTAGAGTCTTGTCCGGAGCATAACTTTAAAACTAATTGTTGGAATTTAATAAAACTTCATAGGATGATACAAAACATTGAGAGGAAGTGCGGTGTACAGGAACAATAACTATATTTTACCTAAATACAGAGTTATTGCCCTTTGTTACTTTTTCTTGTCCGGAAAATTACCTAATAACTAACAGATGGAATCTAATAAACCTACATACAATGGTAGAGCATAATCAGAGGAGTGCAGTGTACAAGAACCATAACTCTACTTTACATAATTACAGAGTTATTGCCCTTTGTTACTTTTTCTTGTTCGTAGTCTTGTCCGGAGCATAACTTTAAAACTAATTGTTGGAATTTAATAAAACTTCATAGGATGATACAACACATTGAGAGGAAGTGCGGTGTACAAGAACCATAACTCTATTTTACCTAAATACAGAGTTATTGCCCTTTGTTACTTTTTCTTGTCCAGAGAATTACTTAATAACTAACCGGTGGAATCTAATAAAACTGCATACAATGGTAGAGCATAATTAGAGGAAGTGCAGTGTACAAGAACCATAACTCTTATTTACATAATTACAGAGTTATTGCCCTTTGTTACTTTTTCTTGTCCGGAGAATTATTTAATAACTAACAGATGGAATCTAATAAAACTACATACAACGGTAGAGCATAATCAGAGGAAGTGCGGTGTACAAGAACCATAACTCTAATTTACATAATTACAGAGTTATTGTCCTTTTAAGGTGGGGTTTCTAAATATTTCACAACCTTTCCTATCAGGGCGGCGTTCGGGGGTATTAATCACATTCAGTGATAGTTCTAGTTATAATTGGAATAGTGCTTTATTATTAACCATTTCCCTTATGTAAATGATTTTATAAAACATTTCTTCATTTTTCACAGTTTTGAACCCCAGCCTGACTCCAGAGAGTATATTATTTAATTTGTTTCTATTTTTAGCTCACCTGTGCTCATCGCCTTTTGTCCGGCGTGCATCGTCTGTCAATATCTTCTCCTCAGTAACCAGTGGGTCAATTGTGATGAAACTTCACAGAAAGCATCCTCTCAATGTCCTTACCAGAATTCCTTCATTTTTTGGGGATCCATGCAGAATTCTGCAGATTTTCAAATAATGTCGTAGAAATGTTCCTTGGATGTCCCTTTATCAGATTCCTTTAAGTCATGTTGATTGGTAAAAAACATGGCCGCCAGGGGAGTGGGGCTATTTTGCCTTATATGGCTATAGTGAAAACTGAAAAAATCTTCTCCTCCGAAAGTGTCAAGCAGTTTTTCAAATAATTTTGTAGAAATGTTCCTAGGGTGACCTGAAAAACTATGGCTAAAGTGAAAAAAAATAAAAATCAGGTGAGCGATCCAGGGCAATCATGGCCCTCTTGTTTCATTAATGCAAAAAGACTTAAATACAGCGTTCATGAAAATGGTTATCAAAAACTACAGAAAATGTGATATAGCGACAACAGCATTGTTCAAAAAGTTTCATTAAGCAAAAATCAAAATCATTTTTTTAAGGTTCAGCAAATTGATCATGTATCATAGAAAAAATACAAATAGAATTGCATCATCGGCAAATCTACAAAACATTGATTCATTTTCTGTTAATAACAATGATTATGATTCTGTTCTTTAACCCTTTCTCTAATAAAGACGCTTTCTGACGCCTTTGCAGCAAACAACTTGAGAAAACATGATGAGCAATTTCACCTTTTGCCACACCGTTTACAACTCTGTTGAATAATTGTACTTTCAATTTTTAGCTCTACTGGCCAAAGGCCAGAAGGGCTTATGTCGTGGCGATGTGTCCGTCGTGCGTGCGTGCGTCCGTCCGTCCGTTCGTAAACAATTTCTTGTTAACACGATAGTCTTCACTTTTGATTGTATCTCAACCAAACTTATACAGTAGTTAGATATTCATGAGAGCTCGGTTCCTTTCGAAAACCAGCCAGATCCGCCCATGCAAGACTGGATTATGGCCCTTGAAATGGTCAAAATTGCTATAAAAGAGCTTGTTAACACGATACAGTCTTCACGTTTGATTGTATCTCAACCAAACTTATACAGTAGTTAGATATCCATGAGAGCTCGGTTCCTTTCGAAAACCAGCCAGATCCGCCCATGCAAGACTGGATTATGGCCCTTGAAATTGTCCAAATTGCTATAATTGAGCTTGTGAACACAATAGAGGCTCCATTTACTATCTGATCTTCACCAAACTTAGATAGTAGTTAAATATTGACGAGAGCTTGGTTCCTTTTGAAAACCAGCTAGATCCGCCCATGCAAGACTGGATTATGGTCCATGAAATTGTAAAAATTGCTATAATACAGCTTGTGAACACAAAAGAGCCTCCATTTACTATCCGATCTTCACCATACATACATGCTCTGGATTGAAAATGACCAAAGAACCATACCAGTAGAGCATAGGCCCTCATGGGCCTCTTGTTGAGATTTTCCATAATTTTGCTTAGATGCATTTAAAGTCGTCTGCTGTAGATTTACTGTATGTGGGAAAGGGTTTTAAGCCCATTTAACTCATAGATACCAAAAGGATTTTATTTTTAGTGAGTAAGTCTTTTACCTAATTTTTGTTAATTTTATTAATAACAAACTTGTTTTTTAAAACTACAGTTATTGAAATCACCATAATACCGGTACTTGAATTTTGTTGGTTATGATTATTTAATATAAGTTATAAACAGTAGTCTTCTGTGTTAGGCAGTTGGAATTCATCTGTAACAATGATTACTAACTATAATTGGTTTAATTAATTAACATGTCTCATTTGGATTATCATCCTGTTCATTAATACTCCGAGATCAGATCCTGTACTATTTAGTTTCCCCTCCCATTATAATACCATCATACATTAACCCTTTCCCTCATACGACAATTCTGCAGCAGACGACTTTGAACGTATTTTGTCAAAACATAGAAAATCTCCATAATTAAATGGATAAACCTATGACTAAAAGTGGAAAACATTGTGGCAAAAGGAGAAATTGCACGTTTTGTGCAATTTCTTCTTTTGTCACTGTTTTCAAAAAGCCGTCTGCTGCAGAGGTGTCAGAAAGCGTCTATATGAGGGAAAGGGTTAAATGAAGTAAGATCCATTGTTTTATCCCTTTACCATTTCCAACTTGTAAACACATTTTGACACGTTTGCTGCAGATGACTTTTGAAAACATAGCACTTGGCAAAAGGAAAAAATGCACATAATAAGCAATTTCTCCTTTTGCTGCAATGTTTTCAACTCTATTCCATAATTAAACTTTCATTAAATTTATAAATAGACTTTCCATATTTTAGTGAATTATGCTTTCAGTCATTTGCTGGAGATTTGTTTGTATAAATGTGGGAAAGAGTTAACCCTTTTCCTCATATAGACGCTTTCTGACGCCTCTGCAGCAGACGGCTTTTTGAATACATAGTGACTAAAGATGCAATTGCTCAAAACAAGAAATTTCTCCTTTTTCCGCAATGTTTTCCACTTTTAGTCATTGGTTATCTATTCAATTATAGAGATTTTCTATTTTTTGACAAAATATGTTTTAAGTTTTGATTTTTTTTTTTTACATATTAACCCTTTCCACCATACAACAAATCTGCAGCAACTAGCTAGACAACCTTTAAAAAAATCTTGTTGTCTCAGTGTGAAACAGTTTTAATTGCTTCTAAAATAACATAGAGTTAAACCACAGCTGGTATTGCTTTGAAACTTCACACACTTATTGGATGTCAGCACATGATCTTAAGCTTGCCCATACCAGATTTACATAAGAACTTGATTGAATAATGCCCCCTTTTTGGACTTGGAAATTCTAGTTAAAGTTTTGCGTGCATTTGCATTTAGTGGCCATATCTCAGTAACTACTGGATGCAATGTATTGCAACTTTATACAGCCCTTCCAAACCATAACACTTATAGATGTCATTAATCAAGTAAGATAACTCGATCCTGCATATCATCAAAATGATGGCCCTTTTTTAAATTCTAGTTAAAGTTTTACATGCAACTACATTTAGAGTCTATATCTCAGTAACTACTTGATGCATTGCATTGATACTTTAAACAACCCTTCTTAATTATATCTTCTATGTAGATACTCAAGTAAGATCACTATATATCCAGCATTTTTGCAAATTATGGCCCTTTTTGTGTCACCTGCGTAGCATGGTAGGCACTTAGGGATTACTTTTTTTTTTCCCGGTGTCTGTCTGTCTGTCACACTTTTTCGTCACATTCCGTCTGTCCGTCACACTTTTTTGTCACGTTTTCAAATAACTTTTTTTCTACTCAAAGGATTACATTGAAACTTCTGACAAATGTTTATATCAATGTGTGTGATTGGTTCACAAAAGGGGGGTAATCCAAATATTTTTTATATCTAGAGTTATTGCCCCTTTTCTGTCAAAATTTTTCTGACAAGGCCCCGGCAGGTGACACACTCCGGGGAGCACTCCATTCTAGTTATACTTAGAAATTCTGTTTAGAGTTTTGTGTGAAACTACATTTAGTTTCCATATCTCAATAACTACTTGAAACATTGCATTGAAACTTAACATAACCCTTCCCAACCATCACACTTATGTAAATAATAAAGTGAGAGAACTGTCCTTTTATAATAAAAATTATATTCCTTTACTGCAGCAGACTTCTTTTAACCCATTCCCTCATATGACAATTCTGCAGCAGACGACTGAACATATTTTGTCAAAAAATAGAAAATCTCTATAATTGAATGGATAACCTATGACTTAAAGTGGAAAACATTGTGGCAAAAGGAGAAATTGCTTGTTTTGAGCAATTTCTTCTTTTGTCACTATGTTTTCAAAAAGCCGTCTGCTGCAGAAGCATTAGAAAGCGTCTATATGAGGGAAAGGGTTAAACCATTTTGGCCAAAGGAAATGAAAGTATGATCATTGCATTTAGTTTATTATTGCAAAAGCAGAAATTGCTCATCATGCTGCAATGTTTTCACTAGCTGTTTGGTGCAGATGAATCTGCAAGTGGGAAAAGGTTAAGTATATTACAGGACAGTATAGAAATAATATGATAAGTGGAGAGAGTAGAACTCATCAGCTAAATTCACATCTCCTATTGTATTAGTCTATTTAGGAATGAAGTTGAAATCATGTGAGAAAAGGAAAAAAATGCTTGTTTTTAGCAGTTTCTCATTTCCCCATGTTTTCAAAAGTTTTTTCATAAACTGTTAAAGCATCAGAAGTCTTGATTGAGTTTCTGGCAAAGTGTCATTTGACAGGTAAGTAAGTAAACTGGGCTTATTTCATGTGATATATTTAAAAACAGTGATAAAAAACATTAAAAACAGGAAAAAAAAGAAGTTAACCCTTTCCCATATATATACGACAATTCTGCAGTCGACGACTTCGAAAATATCCAGACAAAATTGCTAAAATCTCTATAAATGAAAGGATAATTTTTTAATAGGGTTGAAAACATTGGCAAAAGGGTCAATTACTCATTTTGAGCAATTTATCCTTTTGTCACAATGTTTTCAAAAGTTGTCTGCTGCAGAGGCGTCAGAAAGCGTCTATATGAGGGAAAGAGTTAATATAGTTATGTACATTGATAAAACCAAAATGAAGATTTTCTTCTTTTTTTTTACCTAAAGTTCTATTTACCCATTAAAGTTGTCTTAACCCTTTCCCACATATAGACACTTTCTGACGCCTTTGCAGTAGACAACTTTTGAAAACATTTTAGCACCCTTCGCCACAATATTTTCAACTTAAATTGGAAAATAATACTTTGTTATAGATAATTTCCATATTTTTGCCTAGTATATTTCCAAGTCGTCTGCTGCAAAATTCTTGTATTTGGGAAAGGGTTAACATAAGCAAATAATAATTTCTCATTATTTGTACGTTTTCAGGTAACTGGGTGAAGACTGTGGATCCACGAGGTGAGTCATTTCTAGATTTTGATATTAAAGAAATATTTTTCCTCTTTCAAAATTGTTCAAAGATTTGATGCCTTATTACAACAGGCCTTTACTGATAAGCTATTTCATTAACGGTGTATACACTCCTTGCAGTTTCATTTGCATTCCTCATTTTAAAAAAATACAGATATTAGCAGTGACATACACTCAGGTGATCGGTGACAGACATTCAGGTGATCATTTTTAGGGCAATCTTGGCCCCTGTAGAAAAATTGTGATTCTTTTTACCCTTATGTTATAGCTCACAGCAGCTGCAATGGTTGCCATACTTGATGTTATACATGTCTATTTGATGTATTAAGTTATTTTAGCATTTAAACACTTTCCAACATACAGGCTCTTTCTGATGCCTCTGCAGTAGACACAATTTTAAAGCATTGGGACAAAAGGAGAGATTGGCCACAATGAACAATTTCGTCTTTTGTCACAATGTTTTCAACATATTCAATAATTATTCTTTCATTTATAAAGATTTGTTCCATGTTTTTGCCAAGATGTTTTCAAAGTCTGCTGCAGATTTCTTGGATGTAGGAAAGGGAGGGGAAACACTACCTGATCCAGATGACTTTTGACAGCTTTAAAGCAGACATCTTGGAAATGAAACGCATAATGGGGAATTGTTCTAAACATGCAATTACTCTTGCAGGAATGTTTTCAACTGTATCAAAATTTTGTTTCTAAATTTCCTAAAAGAAGAGAAAATGGGGCAGAGATTCGCAAGATCACATTTCACCTGATGTAGCTCAAATGTATCAAGTTTGAGAATTCAGACAAAACCCTGAAAGTGCTGTCACTCAATGGTGTAACACAACCATGATTATGTGATGATCAGAATAGTATATTCAGTCACTGTTTTTAATGCTAAATTCCTTCATCAACAATTCTGAACATTTGTCTGTTTGAAATGTGGAATATTCTTCTAACTTTGAATCGGATAGTTATGTAGAAAGATTGGTGAATATGTCTTGGATCTTGTTTCCTTGGCATATTGGTAGATTAACCCTTTCCCACCTATAGACGCATTTTGACGCCTCTGCAGCAGACGACTTTTGAAAACATTCTGGCAAAAGGAGAAATTGCTCAAAACCAGCAATGTCTCCTTTTGCCATAATATTTTCAGCTTTTTTCAGTGATTATACCTACACTTTTAGTGATTTTCTGTGTTTCTGCTTAGATAATTTTGAATTCGCCTGCTGCAGATTTGTTGTATGTGGTAAATGGTTAAGACATGTCAAAATGGAGTAATTTTTGTATCACCAGTTTGAATCACATGAAGGTGCCTAAGCAATAAACTTTTGTTTGAAATGAAAGCGAGAACTAGTTAATATTGCATTCGACAATGTGTGTGAACGTTTGCATAGACAAAAAGATACATTTTTGTACAATGCAGCTCTTTTTTGTATCTACATGACAGACATAAGTAATGAACCTGTATATTGTTTTGCGGATTAGAGAGGGAAAGTTTTACAAAGAATGTGCACATGACTGTGTTGTCTATTCACATATGTTACAGCAAAACTCTGACATCATTGTGTGCATTACTTAACCCTCACTTTCCCACTTGCAGACACAATTTGAGGCATCTGCAGCCAGCGACTTTCTAAAAACGTTGTGGCAGAGGTAAAAATTGCTCTTATACTGAAAAGGATGTTTAACTTCTGAAATATAGCTAAGCAGTATTAGAAAAATTGAATTCAATACTATTGGGAAAAATGTATAAGATTATATTCTGTTTCGTTTGATAACTTATCAATACCTATACTCTTTTATATACATGTGTACGTGTGTGTGTATATATACATTGTATAAGCATTATGCATATTCGTTCTTGATCATACTACAGTGTCATATGGTCTTTCCTAGACCATGATATGTTAGCTGCTTATGGTTTTCCTATCTCATGACATCTAAGCTACTTATGGTTTTCATAGCTAGGCCATGACTGTTTGCTTATGGTTATCATTTGCCATGCCACTTCAGCTGATAATGGTTTTCCTGAGTGAGAACACCCTAATGGCTTTGGTTTTTCTGGCCATAATATGTTAGCTGCTTATGGTGTTCCTCGGCCATGCACATTAAGCTGCTTAAATATGATAATGTAGCTGCTTATCATTTTTCTAGGCAGTGGCACTTCAGCTGCTTATGGCTTTCCTGAGTGATGACTAGTGGTTCATGGTTTTTAGCTCGACTTTTGAAAAAAACGAGAGCTATTGTCATGACCCTGGCGTCGTCGGCGGCGTGGGCGTCTGGTTAAGGTTTTTTGTTTAGCTCATTTTTTTTTCTTTCTTTTCTCCCTATCAGTCGAGCGTCTGTGCCGTATGCAGTGCTCTTGTTTTCAAAGACCATGACACTAGTTGCTTCTGGTGCTCCTAGGCCATGACACTTTAGATGCTTTATGTTTTCATTGGCTATGCCACATTATTGTTTATGGTTGTCATGAAGGACTCTTTAAGCCTTCCCACAAACAACATATCTGCAGCAGATGACTTTGAAAACATTTCAGCAAAAGTATTGAAAATCATAAAAAAAATATAGTATAGAATGAGTGTAGTGGAGCAGAATTATTATATTCTGTTCTACAGAACGAATGTCTACACGGCTATTGTGTCACAATGTGTCCGAAAATTCAGCGATTTGGGGACAAAGAAAACGGCTCGAAGAATTTCGCTGAAATTCCCCACACTTATAGAACTCAATGTGATCTATGTCTTGGCATGTTCTTTATATCTGGGAAAAATCTAATTTCAAAGATTTGTTAGGTTAAAACCTGAAAAATCGACATTTTCACAACCTATTTCTGTAAATCTCACACCAGCAAATAACGGAATCAGCTAGAAACCTGAAATTCAACCTTAAACTTGTCCGAGATCCAGTGCAAACAACGGTGTTTTTAGATTTTTCATACATTTAGTTTGGATTCTTGGAGAAAGCTTTTAATAGGGGTTCTTGACTTAAATTTGTTCTGTGAACGAATACTAGGAAAGTGACGTCACCTCAGTGGTATGATGTCATAACATTAGTCACTTTGGCGCCAAAACCCGATGATAATGTTCTTTTTATCTTTTAGACTTACGGAGATAATTTTGGTGTTGCAAAATACTTGAGTGTCATCAATTGTTACGTTTTGGATCATGTTAGAATCGAAATGATATATTTAGCATTGTGTGTGGTCGGTTGGTAGCTCGGATGCAAGTCTGCTCCTCTCCACTCATTCTATCCCGTGAAACCCTTAAGGTGTCGCCTTTCTAGTAATTATTGAAAAAAGTTGATAACAATGTGGCAATAGAGAAATTGTTCTAATTATTTCATTTTGCCACAATGTTTTTAAAGGTTGACTGCTGCAGATGTGTTCAAATGTGTCTGCTTGTTGGAAAGGGTTAAGTTAAGTCTTGTTTAAACAAAGGGTAATTTTCTTAATAAATCTTTTCACACTGGTACAAGTTCTATACTGGATATTGATTGGAAGAATCTGGTGTTACATGGAATCTTCTCTCATTTTCATGCAATAAATCTCTGGCTGTAATCCCTTCTTGTCTGCTTAAATAATCTTCTGAAACAATATTAGCACATAGTTGATGCTTGGGAGTTCTCAGACTTGGTTTAAAATGTCAGGTCACTGTTTTTGTTGATATTGATGTAATTGTTTAGTGTGTATGTTGACAATACATTGTGTTTGTAAATACAAACCTGGTCATCTGTGTAAGCTATCTGTGTGAAAGTTGTTTCTGATTGAAGTTTTGTCATGGTGTTAGGAATACCTCTGCAGAAGATGACTTTTGAAAACATTTGAGCAATTTCCGCTTTTGCCACAATGATTTCAACTCAATTCTTTCATTTATCAAGATCTTCCCAAGATATTTTCAAAGTTCTCCTTTTATCACAATGTTTTCAAACATCATTTTCTGCAGAGCTGTACGAAAGGGTCTGAATATGAGAAAGGGTTAATATAATAAATTTAGTAGTGGGTCCCATTTGTGGATACATTTGCCTTGCTACTGCGTCCTGACCACTTGTATATATATATTGGTGCATCAAAAGAGCCTCTTCACTTAACCCTTTCCCTCATATAGATGCTTTCTGACGAGACGCTTTCTGACGCCTCTGCAGCAGACTAACAGCTTTTTTGAAAAAATAGTGACAAAAGAAGAAATTGCTCAAAACAAGCAATTTCTCCTTTTGCCACTATGTTTATTGTGATCGCTTTTTGTCTGGTGTCCGGCGTGCGTCGTCCATCGTGCGTCAACTTCTTCTCCTCAGAAACCAGTAGGTCAATTGGGATGAAACTTCACAGAAAGCATCCTCTCAATGACCTCACCAGATTTCCTTGACAAATCACATTGCATAAGTCAGGTGAGCAATCCAGGGCCATCATGGCCTTCTTGTTAGCTCACTCAAGGTGAGTTATTGTGATCGCCTGTTGTCCGGCGTCCATCGTGCGTCATGTGTTGTGTGTCGTACGTTGTGCGTCCGTCAATATTTTCTTCTCAGTAACCAGTGGGTCAATTTGGATGAAACTTAACAGAAAGCATCCTCTCAATGATCTCACCAGAATTCCTTCAAATGTTTGGGATCCATGCATAATTCTGGTTTCCATGGCACTAAAATGAAAAAAACTTCAAAATTCTTCTTCTCCCAAACTGGTTGGCAGATTTTCAAATAATTTTGTAGAAATGTTCCTTCAAGGGGGGGGGGGGGGGGGGGGGGTGGCTATTTTGCCTTATATGGCTATAGTGAAAACTTAAAAATCTTCTCCGAAAGTGTCAGGCCGATTTTCAAATAATTTTGTAGAAATGTTCCTTGGATGACCGACCCTCTATCAGATTCCTTCAAGCCATGTTGATTGATCGAAAAAAAATGGCCGCAAGGGGGTCGGGGCTATTTTGCCTTATAAATATGGCTATAGTGAAAACTTAAAAAATCTTCTCCGACGAAAGTGTCAGGCCGATTTTCAAATAATTTTGTAGAAATGTTCCTTAAGTGACCCACTATCAGATTCCTTCAAGCCATGTTGATTGGTCGAAAAACATGGCCGCCAGTGGACAGGGCTATTATATGGCTATAGTGAAAACTTAAAAAATCTTCTCCTCCCAAATTGATTGGCAGATTTTCAATTTTTTTTGTAGAAATGTTCCTTGGATGACCCTCTATCAGATTCCTTCAAGCCGTGTTGATTGGTCGAAAAACATGGCCGCCAGGGGGGGGGGGGGGGGGGGCGGGGCGGGGCAATTTTGCCTTATATAAAACTTAAAAAATCTTCTTCTCCAAAAGTGTCTGGCCGATTTTCAAATAATTTTGTAGAAATGTTCATAGGGTGACCCTCTATCAGATTCCTTCAATCAAAGTTGATTGGTTGGAAACTATAGCCACCAGGGGGCGGGGCTTATATAGCTAAAGTGAGAAAAAAAAAATCAGGTGAGCGATCCAGGGCCATCATGGCCCTCTTGTTTTATAAAATATGTTCAAAGTCGTCTGCTGCAGAATTGTCGTTAAAGGGTTTAAAAATGGAACAGAGGACTAAATTAGGGGAGAGTAAACTTTTTACAAAATATTTCTTTAAT